>JBAIZZ010000336.1:626613-720903 GCA_037355905.1 Heliconius aoede
CGCTTCATGTGTCTATTTGAACCGATAATATTTTCATTGTTTATATTCGGTACTTGTAGCGATATCACCCTTAAGAGTGATGCGCCCCCGGCGAACGCGCCACGTGACTGCCGGCTTTGCACAACCTTTGTGTTTACATCCACCCCCGCCCTCTACCTCATACCTCAGTTTTCCCATCCCCTCCTGTCGCCTTTATACTTTTCCAAACTGTATGTAGAAAACATTTTATGAATATTTTTTTTCCATTAATTAAGAAACAATGTTATTTCTTTTACTGATTTCTTCTTTTTTAAAGAATAAGAACTAGTTACTTTTATTGATAATAATTACAAATTATAATAATATGATAACTGGCATACATAGTACGTCCTTTAGAAACATATTACGTATACAAGAACACTATTTACATACTCATAAAAATGCACAGAAGATTTTTTTCTTTTTTTTTCGTTTGTTAGACCAATTCCCCTGTAAGTAATAAGAAAAATTTCTCTAAAATAATTATAAAAAATTCATAGCCTTATAGTAAAGACTTAAAGACTTAAAGACCTTTGGTCATTGTGCTGCTGATTTCGCCTGCATGGAAAGAGAGATAAGAGGCTTTGTGCCATAAAATTGTATTTATTAGTATGGGAGAACAAAATTCTACCGCGCCACAATGACGCACAATTATAATAAATTTTCCAAACTACGTATACAACTTTTTACTTAATAATAATAATATTCACTTACTCTGTAAGGATTTTGAACAAGTTACAGCTAAGCTTTAAATCACTAATTTTGAATTAATCCGATTTTATTATCGCTGTAGGGTCTCGGGAACCCTTTTTTTATATCGTGCTGAGCTTTCAAATGAAACGATCTGATTTATTTGAGACCACGAAAACAGTTTTACAAATTATCTATGTAATAAAACGGCAAATGGTCCCTGTTTATTAATATTTGTTGTTATGAAGCTGCGTTAAACTGTACAAACAAATAAATCTGTTATTTCTAATACATACTTCTAAAAATCAATTACTTATATATGCGTCTAAAAAAATTACAATATTAAACATATTTCTTATGTTATTATTGAATAGTTTACAATTTTTTTTACTCCATTACGTAAATAATGTAATATATTCATGGAAATAAAAATTACTAATACTATGTGGATTTCCTGCTTTTAAATAGAAATACATTTTTGAATTGAAATAAACACAACGAGGCAATCATTTCATACTAGCGATTCTACAAAGCGCCAATTAGACAAGCTTAGAGAAATAAGGAGCTTTACTAACTGACATAACTGAGTGGATGCTGTATAAGTTTTGCGTTGCCGTACATTAGCATTTTGTATATTTATTATTTGTTATATATTCTACACAAAACGTATCAGTAATGGAAAATAGAGAACGGAGAGTCTTGACACTGGATGTGATAAAACGTGAAGATACAAAATATACATATGTATACATATATGTATATGAGAAAACCAATGTCCAATTAAACCAATTTTCTTTGATAATGACGTTAATTGAGATATTCCTTTTCAAATTTTTATTCAAAGTATTCAAAGAGAGCCCGCGGACATATTAATGTGAGCTCGCATTCATCACCATGGCATTGAGCAATGAATAACCGAAAATAATCTCTGCAGGGCTCTATGGAAAAGTAGATAGGAAGGGAAGGGGGGCTTCGGAACAACGGCCTCGTTACGCCACTTCCGCCGGATGTCGCCTCGTGATGCATTGTCGTCGCCTCGGAGAGGGTGGACACCGATGTTTTCATTTTCATCACAAACATCAATATGGTGCATTGCTTTACTTTTAATATAGATGAATTGGTAGTATTTTTGTAATATTTTTAAATTTTCTGCTATTTACTTATAGAGATGCTAAAATAATAATAAAAATAGGTACTTAATCTTTCTTTATGTATGAGCCATTATATCGAAAAATCTAAAATAATGGACGCACTTGAGTAATATCTGAATAACTACGTGTACCTACCAGCACACTAAGATGCCCTTAATATAAAAAAAAATTAAATAGCTGCCGACTTAAAATAAATCTAAGATAAAAAATTTTGAAAATAAATAAATTATTTAATTAAGATAAAAAAATTATTAAAACACAAGTACCCTTATTATACTTAACCAGTAAGGGGAAAAATCAATAACCGCCAAAGGCGTTCAACCATAAGTCCGTACAAATAATAATTACGCGAAATAATTACACATCTCAGACGTCGTCACAGCTGTCAGTCAGCGTGCGGGCGGAGTATAGAAAAGTAATAATGTGAATGCAACCAAGGTGTCTTTACCGTCCGAGCCCCCTGGGAAATCACCGTAATCCGTCGCCGCGTCGCCGACTGGATCTGTCGAATTTAGTGGTGGCGTTGATATGCGAGTAAATGGAGATACTATAAAATATTTAAGTCTATTAAGAGTTATATTCATAAGAATGAGTATTTGTCCCTTTTTCAGTTTTCGGTTTAGGAAATTATAGAAATAAAACTTTATTCTCGACTGTTGGTCAATTAAGAGACTTTACATACATAGTGTACGTTGATAAATACGTTGATACGTTAAATTATTATTTTCTTAGCGTCACGCTGTATCCCGCACATAGCTCTCCATAAGACACTCCATTCCCCATCTTCCACCATATTTTGGAGGTATTGCGTGTTGAGTGGTGGAACTCAACACCGCGCATAGCCTCGGAACCAGAGCGAAGAAATTATAATATTAAAAAAATCATTTCCTCGCGTAGGAATCGAACCCCCGACCTGTTGCAGACTGGCCGCTTAAATAAATATCGATTATAATTTATTTTCGCAATCACATCCCTATAAAACCACGTCTGAATCCAGGGATCTTTGTGAATGGGCTGTGATGAATCATACTCATTCACGTGGAACGATGTACAACGCATTAAAACCCCGATAAGTACCGGGAAAAGGGTTTTATATGTGTTAGGTTTATTTATAGATAGAGTCGATAAGTCAATTTTTTTTTTTATTTTTTTAGCTCCACGATGTATCCCGTATATGGCGGGTAGGTATAGGGCACCTAGTATTAAGACGATTCGTTCCTCACTTTCCTCCGAATTTACGAGGCATTGCGTGTTGAGTGGCGGAATTCAACGCTGCAATCAATGCCAAAATAAGTGACGCAGAGCCATGACAAGCATGTAACTGTGTCGTGACGGGTGTGGGTTCGATTCAAACTCCTGGGAATGATTCAAACTATTATTTTTATTTATTTTTTATTTTTTTATGGTAAAGGACACGGCAAACGAGCGTTCGGGTCACCTGATGGTAAGTGATCACCGCTGCCCACGACCTCGTGCAACACCAGAGGAACTACAGGTGCGTTGCTGGCCAAATATATAAACGTATATTCGTACATATAATAAGTTTTAAACTGTTTTGTAATCCCTAATATCATAATATTTTTTAACTCATCAAATTAATAATTCTAGTATATTTTTGCACATAATTCTGGTTAACTAATGATAATAATTAAAAAAGAACGAAATATCAATGTGTCAACGTCATTTTCTACTCAGCCCTAATAAGGAAAATGAAGGTTCCAAGAGATTTCTACTTGCTAGACTCATAAGTCTTCATTACCAAAGTCGCACCCGCAAGCTTCGATGAGACGACACTCAACAAGCTCAACGATTATCCTATAATTCACCCTCTTATAATATTTTCTTGGATATTTTATACACTAGAAACTATAGTTGCTCTATAAGCTTGTTTTAAAAGTTTTAAATTGTGAAAAACTTTAAACGATTTGTTGCGCTTGTCGTTATTTTATTTTTTTTTTAGTTCATACAGTTTATATTTTATAGCATATTAAAACTTCTTTATAAATAGTTTCATATACACATACATTCATTTCTAACTTTATTTACGTTATCAAAATATTTTTTGTCGACAAAAGAATTACTTTTCGCTGTATATCCTACGTTTAAAATAAGCTAACTAGTGTTAAACGCTGTGCTTTGTTACTAGAGCTTGGTAATAAAAATAATAATTAATTTCAGTCAAACATTGTGCTGCCGCGCCACGACGGCCTTAAATATTTATTTATTTTTTATTGTAAATATAAATTATTGATAGAATAATTTGCGTTCGTAATCGTAAAGTGTAATTAATACGTCAATAAAGTACCTGCGCATACTTTGGGGCTCAAAACAAAAGTTTAAAATAACCAAAGATACTTAGAAGTCTCATTAAAAGTGACAACTGACAAGTAATTAGGGAGAATCTCACAATGGTATAATATTTCCTATTAAAATTAAAATTTTGATGAAATTTTCATTCAAAGTAATTATATCAGAGACAGTTTTCATTCATAGATATACAAATTGTGAATGAAAACGGCATATCAAGATCGATCTCAAAGTTGAGAGCGGTTTATAAGTAGTGTCCTAAGTCGAAATAATTAGTTATAACGATATTTATAAATCCATTTCTTGTGTAAGTTCCTTTAATCTTAAAAATACCAAACAAATATATCATAAAAAGATATATTACGAAGTCTACGTACAAAATCGCTTAGCATTTAATACGTACGACTGTATTTGCAGAGCGTTCCATTAAAAGCCCGCACAAATTGCAATAAATCCGACACAAAAGCTGTTTCAAGCACGCATCAGCAATCACTACGGGAATCCGTCATTATCATATCGGGCGCGATTGAAATACGGAAGCGGGGATAGCCCGGAGGCGCAACGATATTGCTGTTTGCCTACAACAAATATTTGGGCGGCCAGCCCGCCCCGCTACTTACTGGAGTTAAATCAATATTTAAATCATTTCAAACTTTAATTAATTTGCTGAGATATTGTTTGCAATGATGTCGTCGGTTGCGGATTATGAGCAGATTAATATTAAAAAGAATTACATTTGTATTCTTCATGTCACTTTTAGTCGTGTCACAGGGACACAAAGTGTGATATTAAACGCGGAAGGTTGTGGGTTCGATACCCTTTCGAGGAAATGAAATATTTAAAATTTTCATCCCTTCGCTCTGTATCGAGGCAAAGCGCAGCGTTCTGTTCCGCCATCCAACACGCAATGCTTTCAGAATTCTTGCAGAAAGTGAAAAGCGGAGCGTCGTAATAGGAACGAAATAAGACGAACGAGATAGAGGACAAAATTGGACGAAGGACCACCATCCCTCTTGTGACCACCCCATAGTTAAAAGCAAGAAATCACTTCCTTACTAAACTGTTCAAGAATTGATTCTTATTTAATAAGTACTCTTTTTTAACAACAAATGTAAGCGATAAAAGTAAATAAATATTTAATAATTAATAATTCGATATAAATACATTTCACACTTTATATTCAGATATTTAAAATGTAGCAATTAACAGGTTTTAGGGCGTGAATGTTTTATGTGTCCCGGTGTCAGCGTCCTGCCCCTTGGGAAGGGTACATAGTAAACTCTGATATCACTTAATTACGGGGAAAGAGAGGCGACACAACTGAATATTAATTAATAGTGTATAGTGTCCTTGATAATATCTTCTTTAGCATTTATGCTAGAAATAAAGAAGAAAACGAGATAAACAGATAACTGCATCTGAATACAAATTGAAAATATATTTCAATGAGCGCAAGTAGAAATTCTAACCGGCACACTCAAGTCCTTCAGAACAAACGAAAGATAGAATATTCTTCTAAGAATTTAAATAAATTTTCCTATTAGGGGAGGAATTCTGCATCGCGTTACAAAGAGGAAAAGAGGGCTAATAAAAATGCCGGAATAAAAACGTGCTATTTTAAAGCAGTGTCAAATGGACATAAAGCCCTGTTTTAAATTCACTTCCGCGTTACAAATATGGTAGCGAGGAGGGTTACAGAGACCTTTAAACATTACTTTAAAAAAAACATCCCTTTTTAAATCACTAAATTTAAGTTACCAAATCTACTTTTTTTGCCGTTTACCCGCACACCGCAGGGTAGAGGGTACCTATTGTTAAAACATTCCGTTTCCCAATTTCCGCCGAATTCTAGAGACATTGCGTTTTGAGTGGCGGAACTCAACGCCGCGCTTGGACTAATTACCAGAGTGAAGAGCGAGAGGAAATCGAACCCACAACCTGTCGCATTTACAATCGCACTCTAGACTCCCCTCCGCCACAACTAGCCTCTAACAATACTGGTCTTAATAGCCCAAGATCCCAGACCTACGTCGTTTTAGCAAATCTGAAATTTTGAGGACTATTAGACTAATATGTAATTAAGACAGTATACGTTCTTAATAACTTAAGAGTTGGGCCCTTCCAGAGATAGCACCAAATAAAGATACACCTCCGTCTGGATGGTTGATTGAGACATAGGTATGGTCTGGGTGCTTATAAGGGGTCTTAAAATAGTCCGTAAATAATACGAGTATTTGTAAAAATAAAACTGGCTGGTATATCGTAAAATCTCTTAAAGTCCTAATTACATATTAGAGTAGTAATCCACTAAATTTCAGCTATGCTAAAAGCATTTTATTGGATCGATTGAGGTCTAGCAGCCTAATTTGCTGACATTTTTAATTTAAAAAATTATTATTTTGAATATGGGATAAGATTTATGATATACAAAAAAATTTATACGAAATTTTCACTTTTCATTTTAGATATTTTTATAAGCAAACGTAACTTGTCAATGTGAAATCACTTAAACGAGGAAGTGAGGGCCTACAGCGAAAGCGGCGATTCGTCACAGGGTCATAAGACCATTAATTTCTATAGAACGAAAACCACACCAGACTCTTTTATAGTACTTTCGATAACATCAAAACTACATTAGGGTGTGATTTTTCAAAGGACAAACGATAGCCTTATAATAAATGTTCTTAAGACATTTAAATACATTATTAACAAATAAAAATATATGTTATTATTATTAAAATAAAAATGTATTTTATTATTATTTAATATGAAATTATTTTGTACAATAAAAACCTAACTTTTATTATTTCACTTTGTTGTAAAGATTAATAGTTCATACGTAGTTCAAAGTATTGTTGACAAAGGTGATGGTTCGCAGCGCTTGGCAGGATTGTGATGATGCCTGTTTCAAGTAACAGCGAAACTGAACTTATCAGTATACGAGAAGTTAAAAGTTCCATAATTTGAAACGTACGTGTAGCCCATGACCGGCTATTGCCGAAATAATCAAATATGATGGGCTTACCTGTCTTCATTTTAGTTCTAGGTTTTGTACCATCGTCCCTTTGTAATAAGGCAAAGGCGGATAGACTGTGCAAGCTATAGTGCTCTCAGTTCAATTAACTTGGGTAGTAACAATTCCTCTAAACTATTTCCAAGATAAATGCAAAAGCGCTCCGAAGAGCCGTAAGACAGTTTGAAAGAAATTAAGAAATGAAGAAAGGACTGAATGGCCGGTCAGCATAAGAGATGAACAAGGGAATAAAATGACAAATTTGGGAACTATGATTAGATATTAGAATGAGAGACATGGAAGAATGATAAGAAATGGAAGTGGAAAGGTGTATTGCTGGTGGTAACCGATTTAAAAGTCCTTAGCTGGATGATAAAACGGAGAAAGTCCCGGCCTAGAATAGGATCACCCTGGTACTGTCGGTGTTATAAGAGGCGACTAAAGTGCGTCTGGTAGAGTCACGTCGCCAATAATGGCAACACGCATGGCCAGACTCGACCGGATTAATACCACCCCCGGCATGACGCACCTACCCCAAAACCGGCGTGAAGTAGTGACTTTTGCCCCTACGTTTCGCATTAGGTAATGCTGGGGCGCCCAACCCCACTCAAAGGCCGGCAACGCACCTGTGGCTCCTCTGGAGTCGCATGGGGTCGTGAGCGGCGGTGATAACTTACCATCAGGTGACACGAACGCTCGTTTGCCGTGTCCTTTAGCATAAAAAAAAGTGCACGTGTAGTCGTACGCATATAGTGCTGGCACCGACGCTGTCATACGTACAAGTTACATAATGAAAAGATAGGAAGGACTCCGCGTTGAGCATGTATACGGAGATTTATGTCAGTGGACTAGACAATTTAGATAGGCAGGGATAATTTATTAACTCGAAAATTACTTAGTCTTAATTGACTATACTTTCCGTGATTCCAAAATCTATTACTATACCATAAAAAAATATTGTTATTTAAAATTATAACCACTATAATTTTTGCAATTTTGTTTAAAAGAATATCAATCAATCATTAGAAATAATGCACTAATTTGAGTAGATTCCATTTAGCAGAAATTAATAAATAAGTCATGCATATGGCAATACTCAAATATATCCACAATGATCCCATCTTAAGCGTTTTATCGTCGTTAAATATTATAACCACTAAAAAAGATTTTGAATAATTAAATTAAAAATATAATTACATATGTACATGTTTTTTAAGAGTCAGGGAGCAATTTTTGTTATGTAACAAAAACAGCAGTTAATATTCTCATTAAGCAACAAACTAATTTATATAATAACAAATTCTCGGCTGATATGATTTTAAGTTTTAAATTAATTTTATTTTGATTTTACTGCAGCTTAAGAGACAATCTTTAAATATTTGTACGATTTTTTCTCAACAACAGATTAAGTGAATTAAAAATGCGCACGATGGCAATACTGGATTTGTTTGGGTTTTGACTTTGTAGTTTTTATTTGCCATTTGCCAGTTGTCAGTTGCCATTTGCCGTTTGCGTATTTGTATCAAGCTACGCCTTTAGTCCAGTAACCGGTAACTTACTTTTTTAAATATATATTATTAGGTTAAAATAATAACAAGAATTAAATAGTTAAATTATTTATAGATTGATCGGGTTTAATTTTACTTATTGATTTCGAAATTACATACTTAGGTATATACTTTTAAAAAACGTCCATTTTATTAAAATTAACTTAAATAACATTTTAATTGATATCCAGTTTATTTAAATTATTAATAATATTCATAAATAAAACAAATCATAAAATGATTAGGTTTTTTGATTGTTTTATAAAGTATACCCGCCATTTTTCTGCCATATTTAAAACAATTGATAGGGTATTTTTATAATGTGCTTACTAAGGCTTTTATAGAATACCTATTCAATATCTCATTTTCTTTGTATTATATAGTTGAAAATAGCATAATTTTATAATAAACCAAATTAATATACATGTAATGCCAAATGCACATATTTCGTTATAATAGAAAACAAATTAAAATTTTAGACAGGTAAAAACATGTCTGAAAGAGGTTCAGGAAGGGCCAGAGCGCGCGCAAGTAGAGGAGTGGCAGGTGATGGAGGACAGCCACCCAGGCGACCTGGGGAGCAGCCTGGGCCTCCTAAAAAACATAGACCTTCTCAGCACCAACAAGGACCTCCTCAACACCAACTAGGACCTTCTCAGCACCAACAAGGACCTCCTCAACACCAACTAGGACCTCCACAGCACCAGCCTGGACCATCACGTCCACTACCTCAGCCTCCATCAGCTTGGGGCGCGCCTTCAGTTGTATCTGCTGTAAGAGCGGGAATGCCAACACAAGCTGCTGCTGCTACTGCTGCTGGCAGAGCTTTCCATAGAACAACCACATCAACCCATGATCATCCTGGAGATGTTGACGTGCAACAAAGGATGTCAGTCATGGCTTTAAGTAAGCTAATATTATTAATTACTAATATGTTCTTTTACATATAGCTTTCTGATATATTGCATTTATAGCAGGGTACGCAGAGAGAACCTAGTGTGTAGATACTGTTCACCATTTTCTGCCCGATTTTCTAGATATTGTGGTGGAGTTTAATGCCATGTTGTGCCTTTTTATCAGGAAAAGGAAAATGAAATAACTAATTGGGAATTGATATCTGCCATAGTTGTACACTACACAGCCGTGCCATAATTTGTCGATTTGCTTCCCAACTTTAGACTGAAGATTTAAAATGAACAATAAGTACATTTAATACAATCCTTAAGTTTCAACTTTTCAACTTCCTTGGTTCTGAATCTTTTTTACTCCTTGATCTGAGGTCGCAAAGTGATAACCTCCTCAAACTTCCAACCTGCTATACCCACTTCTATTCCAACTCCTTTACTATGAGAGTTCCTATTCTCTCTGGAATGCACTCCCCACTGAAGTGTGACATTCAACATCACTTAGTCTTTAAAAGTTAGAGAGAAGAAAGGAGACATTGTACATATTTTATTATATTTTATGTAGTATTTGATATTTTATGTATTTTATGTTGTGGCTTCTGAACATGTCTGATCAGCAATGTATAAAGTACAAGATATGCAGATTTTATGTTCATTTGATGATTCAAAAGTACTTGTAATAGACTATTTAAATAAAGAATATTTTGAATTCCTAATCTATATCTATATATAAATATATATATAAAAGAACATGTTCCTACTGAGGTAAGATGCACACATAGCTGTAACCGCTTTGCGTAGAAACATCAAATTTGGACAGATGTTTATTTTCATAATCTGGACATCCTTTATACCAACAAAAATTTTAAGCCTTAAGGGATGAAATGGGGTAGTAAGTTTGTATTGAAAAAATTTTAAATTGGTACTGATTTTTATAATTTTGAAATTCAGACTTAAAAATATTTCATTGAACACGTATTTCACGGTTTTTTTAAGAATTCACCCTCTAAATTGAAAATAATTTCATAAAAAATATATTATTTAATAAATATTAGTATAGCAATGGGTGAATCCACCCAGATCGGCTAGTCTGTTATAAAAAATGTGTTGGATTGTTATCACATATGGCTAAACGTTTGTATATTTTGTTAATTTTAATAATCTGCTTTACTTATTATACATATATTATTATTCATATTATTAAAGACAAAATTTTTATAATAACTTAAAGGAATTGAAAGTACATTTTATAGTGAATTAAACACTGTCAAAAATAAAAACTGCCAGACTAGGATTTAATTTAAGATATTCATTTGATTATCTTGGGAAACATTCAAGAACATTGATATATATATATACATATATATAATTTGCTTGTAACATACATTTATTAACAATTTGAAGACAAATCAAATCACATGTTAGAAAATAATATAATAATAATACAAAAATATACTTATTATAATAAATATCACTGTAATAAATAATCCCACATAATTTCGCGTAATTTTTGATAAATTTATTGGTATCTTAATTGGTATAAAAGAAGAATTAAGAGGTTATTATAAGAGAAGAAGGAAGAGGTTAAGCTTTGGGTAATATACTAACAAACACATATAGGGAAATTCATAAATTAATGTCTCAAATTAAAAACTATAAACCAAACCACTTTTTGCCGTCGTGGCGCAGCGGCACATACATTGAGAAGTGTCCTTTTAGAAATTTAATACCCTGAAAGGTATATCCTGATGTACCTGACGCATAGGCATGCTTTTATCTAATATTGATTGTTTAGTTAATGTCTGCTTAAAATTATGTATTTATATAAAAAAAATGGTTTTAGTACAGTGCAGTGTGACAGAATCTGTAAATCTGGTGGTTATGAACCTAAATATTTTTTTTTACTCACTCTAATACGTGAAAGTGCGGCGTTGAATTCCGCCACTCAATACGCAAGGTATCAAATTTATGCGGAAACCGGAAAATAAGTGAGTGTCTTGACACTAGATTTTCTCTGCTACGTATGGGATTAAGTGTCAATGAGTTGCAATTTTTTTTAATATTTATATATATATATAATAAAAACCCTATTCAGGTCAACCAAGAGGAGAAGATGGATCTACAGTAGTGGGCCGTGGATCTCGTAGAGGAGGAGGAAGAAAGTTACCTGAAGATATGACTATATTAAGAACCCGTCCTGAATCAGTTACTTCCAAGAAAGGTAAATAAATAAAAAAAATCTATCACATTTATCCAGTATTACTATTGTTCTATATACTATAAAATAAGATTTATGTTTCTTTTATCTTTATTTAAACATATTGACAAATTTTATGGTCCTGGCTGCATACTACTTACACCACCCAGTGAAAAAGAAAAATGTTAGAATATTATTAGAAACAAGCAAGATGTAGAGACTACAACAAATTTTCAGTGTTTTAAACATCACAAATAATTTTAAATGTACAGTATTTTATATACTTCATATATTTGAACAATTTAGCAAAGTAGCAAGTGGATGAAAATAATAAATGAAATGTCTTTACTTAAGTTAACGTTTAATTATCAAAACAAAACTTTATTTATATACTAGTTCCGATGCCTGCAGTTGGAGGGTTAAAAAAATACGATTTTTACAAACTTATATTATTATTAAAACTTTATACTGTAGTACAAGCTCAATGTTAGGAAATCAGTAATCTGTTTAAACCTAAATTAATCTAACTTACCTAAATTAATCTACTTACCCACGACTTAATTATTCCACGATAGAATAATAAGTGTGTGAAAAAAAGAATTTCCCACCGGCGGTGCCGATCACCCGATCTCTTCCTTGTCGGCATTTTCTACATCTAATATTATTATGTGTCCGCCTATCAGACGGATGGACACATTATAATATTGTATATTAGTCCGCACATTATAATAATAGTCCGCCTGTGACACCGCACTCTATAAAACATACTCAAGTAATATTTTTTTATCAATTAATTATAGTAAATAAATATTGCTTTGTTTTTTATTCTTATATCATTTTTTATTTTCAGGAAGTACTGGAACACCGTTGGATTTATGTGCGAATTACTTCACCATCGAAACTACGCCCAATTGGTCGCTATATCAATACCAGGTTGACTTTGATCCGTCAGAGGACAACACCTTCATTCGGAAAGGCTTATTACGTATACATCAAAAGAAACTTGGAGGGTAATTAATTAATAAAGTGCATGTTTTCATGTATTGATCTTATGTATTTTTATTTTACATTTATAGGAACTATAAATGTACATAAATGGAAGTGGTTACACTTATACTTGATAAATAAAGTATACCTATGTATAATAGATCTATTATTAAGAAATGTTTTCCTTTTCCAGATATTTGTTTGATGGGACTTCACTTTACACTGTAAATAGATTACATCCAGATCCTATGGAACTATACTCAGATCGGGCCTTCGATAATCAACGCATGAGACTGCTGATTAAGGTGAATAAATACAAGCTATCATTATATATTATACAATAATATTAAACTATTTATTATTACAAGCACAATTTTATTGTTAGATTATATTATAATATTATAATGTGTAGTGTTTATAAGATCAATTTTTTTCAAAAATATTCTGCAGTCTTTAAAATATGTTAACAAAGTACATATCGTATTTACAACATCACATAATAGAAAAAAATACAAAAAATTTACAATTGATTTATCGGACTCACTAAAAGTTTACTATCACACCTCTAATATCACTTATATCTATTTTATTTTTCACTAATCGATGTATGTATATTATTATTTTAGCTTGTAGCTCAAGTAAGTCCAGGGGACTACCACTATATTCAGATATTCAATATTATTATGAGGAAGTGCTTCAGTATTCTAAAACTCCAGCTAATGGGAAGAGATTATTTTGATCCAGATGCAAAGGTAAGAAATAACATACTTATATATGTTTATTTATTACATTTTAATATTTATTTCATTGTAACTGTTAATTGGATAATGTGAAACAATTTTCCAGCTTTCCAATCATACTATATATAACCAATAGAAAAAGATTTTTTAGCTCTAGTAACTACAAGAATTTCCTTTGTTCATTCTTTATTTCTTTTTATTTCAGGTTGATATTCCGGAGCATAATCTACAAATATGGCCCGGATATAAAACCACTATAAATCAGTATGAAGACCGTTTACTTCTAGTGGCAGAAATTACTCATAAGGTTGGTTTGATGTTATTTATTATACAAATATGTAAAACAATCTCTACATAGATCAATATTTGAAAAGGCAAAAAATATGTTTTCGTTATAATTCTCATAACTCTTGAACAATATACCTTGGACTTAACTGAGAAATAATAACACATGTATAGTATGAGAAAATAATCAGTTAATTTTACATACAAATCGAAAAAATATTATAACTTGAAAAAAAACTATATATTCATTCATATAATTAATTTTTTTCATCTTCATATATAAATTTTTTAGGTACTTCGTCTGGACACTGTCCTACAACTAATGCAAAAATGTTTGAGAGGCAAAGGAGGTAATGTTAAGAGACAATTCATGGAAGAAGTAATTGGTCAAATAGTGATGACAGATTATAATAAAAGGACATACAGAATTGACGATGTTACTTGGGAACAAAATCCAACTTCCACTTTTAGAATGAAAGACGAAAATATTTCGTACATCGATTATTATCAGAAGGCAAGTAGACAAGTGTTTATTGATAATTATTATAACCTGTGCCTCAATGAAATGTATTTTTTCTGTTTATAGTTATTATCTATGGTTCCATTATCCTCAACCTATGGCAAAAATAATAATATCTTTTGATCACGTTGACTTAACCTTTAATTATATCTTTCTAAGAGGGTAGACCTGGACTTTTCAGGTCTACCCTTTTAGAAACTGGCTTGTTGCCTCCATTTTGAATCGGCAACCATAAATAAATGCTAATTAAAAAAATTACATTAAATATTTTATCTGTACAGAAATACAACATACGTATACGAGACCCTGGGCAGCCAATGCTGATATCTCGTTCCAAGCCTCGCGACGTGAGAGCGGGTTTGCCTGAGCTAGTATACTTGATTCCAGAGTTATGCCGCCTGACAGGGCTTACTGATGAGATGCGAGCCAACTTCCAACTAATGCGGTCATTATCAAACTACACTAAAATCGGCCCTGATACGCGTATGCAAAAATTATTAACGTTCAACCGCAGGTTCACGCAAAACCAACAAGTTGTTGAGGTGAGATGATTTTATTTGACTAAATATACATACATAATAGTATTATAAAGCTGAAAAAGATTATTCTAAAACTTTAAATTGAATTTCGTCAGGAATTAGGAACATGGTCCATGAGGTTATCTAAAGATTTAGTTCGCTTGAAAGGCCGTCAGTTACCAGCTGAAAACATTCTTCAAGGAGGAAATTCAAAATATCCTGCCGGTAACACTACGGATGGCTGGACCAGGGACATGCGGTGAGTAAATAAATTAAAATATAATAAATCTTACATTTCTGTCCTCAAGTTCTGATAACTAGGAAATAAATTATGCAACAGTTATGGCTTCAATTCAAACAGATTATTAAATTCTGGTCTCTGCTAACAGGTCAAAATGCGGCGTTGAGTTGCGCCACTTAACAGGCAACTTCTTGAAAATTAAACAATGGGAATGTTTTAACACTAAGTTCATACTGCCTACTAGGATATGCAGAATACAGTGTGAAGCTACAAATACAAAATAAGATAGCTTCAACATATACCATACACCATATAAATGTTAATTAAAATAATGTCTTGGCAGAAAAATATTTATTAAGAAAACATATAAAATTTAGATGTGGCGGGATTTGGACTTTTCTTCTCTAACTGTGGAATAAAACTTTAAAAATGTTTCTTGGCAGGTCAAAGAACTTACTCAGTTTAGCTCAAATGCCTTCATGGGTAGTAATAACGCCTGATCGTCTCTACAAAGATACTGAAAATTTTATTAGTCATATCATGAAAACTGGTGCTGGATTTGGCTTCAGAATGCCTAAGCCTGAGATTGGTAAGTTATTTTTTCTCATTGTAGTACATACAACAGGGAACCTAGAAATAAGACATTCCCCACTCGCCGCTCAATTTTTAATTGTTATTTAATATAATGTTTAATTTTTAAATAATTCAGACTGATTTGAGTAACGGAACTCAACGCCGCAAGGTTTAATCTTCCTCCGAGTAGGGATCGTATCACAAGCCCACAAACGTCGCGCTTACAGTCATTCGCGGAGCCCCACGATAGGTTAATGAAGTGTCATAGTTATTACTTATACATGATGGTGGATTTAACTTTTTTATTTTTTTCAATAATTTTTTTTTTCTTATCAGTCACAATACAACGTGATGGCCAAATGGAATATGCGAACATGTGTGAATCTGTAATTGCCAAGAAGAATCCCGCCATGATAATGTGTGTGTTGACACGTAACTTGCCTGACAGGTAAATATGATTTCACAATTTATCATTTTCTTTATAATTAGTGTTATGAACTCAAATATTGACAATAATATGTTCTGTTTTTTTTTTAGATATGAAGCTATAAAAAAAAAGTGTACAGTAGATAGAGCAGTGCCTACCCAAGTGGTTTGCGCAAGAAATTTGACAAGCAAGTCGGCCATGTCGATCGCTACAAAAGTAGCTATTCAGATAAATTGCAAGGTAAATAGTGGAATTTAAAAAATTACATTATAATTTTAACACAGTAGATATAATTTTAAGTATTAATTACCTATGGAAGACAAAATGCACATTGTTGTCCTTCAATAAAAAAATCCCACTGAAAATTCAAGCATATATTGTCGAATATCATGTTATTGCTATGCGACTAATATTTTACAATAGCATAGATATCTAATTAAAAATCCTTTTTGCAAAGTTTTATTGGCTTATAATTTTTTACATACATAAAAAAAATGCATGCATAAACTTAACAAAACTTGTCTCAATATTTTAGCTATAATAAATAAATATTCAATATAATTTAAATATATATTTTTGCAACCCTATAAATTTTTTTAGTGATAAGTGTGGTTGTTTAAAACATATTTATTTTCAATTGTGTGCACAAAAAAATATATAAAAATTATAAATTAATTCAGCTTCACGCTGTATCCCGCACACAGCAGAGTAGGCAGAGAGAACCTCGGTGTTAAGACACTCCATTCCCCACTTTCTGCCGAATTCTGGAGGCATTGCGTGTTTAGTGGCAGAGCTCAACGTCGCGCTTTGCCTCGACACCAGAACGAAAAAAATGGAAATATAAACGTAAAGAAATATTTAACTTTCTGGGGAATGGAACCCATAACCGTCGCGTTTACGGGCGACACCCTTTTGCCACTGCGCCACGATGGCCTATAAATTGATACATCTAAATCTGAGTGTATTGGATTCGATCACTACTTATGGGTAATTTTCTTTTTACTTTTCTGCTCTAGTGACACAAAATGAGAAATTGAGTTCTGCCAATCTATGTTTCTTAACCCTAATGAAGATAAAAATAAGCTACTAATAATATATGAAAATGAATTGTTAGCTAACATTTACTTTTAGTAACGCAGGCACTGAAATGTCCTATTGGGAACTGAGTCTTACAGATTCCCAGATTCCCAGGCTTCCTCTGCCTACCCTGATATGTAGTACAACTAAGATAATTTCAGCTCGGCGGCGCCCCTTGGGCAGTGGAGATACCGATACCCACTCTGATGGTGGTAGGCTACGACGTGTGCCACGACACGCGCTCCAAGCAGAAGAGCTTCGGCGCGTTCGTGGCGACCCTCGACCGCCATATGACGCACTACTACTCCAGCGTCAACGCGCACACTTCGGGCGAGGAACTCAGCGCGCACATGGGCTTCAACATCGCGTCCGCATTGCGCAAGTACCGCGAAAAGAATGGTAATCTTTAATTTCAATTTTTTTTAAATCTTCACCCCTTGAGTGAGTGGCAACTCGTTGTTCAATTCCCCAATTTTTAAAAAATTGCGTTTTGAGTAGTGGAACTATACGACGCCTGCTACAAACAGAATACAGTATAATACTAACAAAAATATCTATTTTTCCACAATACTAGTACTAATATAGAATTTTAAATTTCATAGGAGTACTACCAGGGCGAATTTTCATTTATCGCGATGGTGTTGGTGATGGAAATATTCCTTATGTCAAGAGCCATGAAGTAAGTACAAATTTTTCTATCACCTTCATGTTATTATGTAATCTATTATGTAATCAATGTTTATATTAACATGCTTCGAATTTTTCGACCAAAAGTTCGATCATAAACAATCCTTCAAGCACTAAGCACACTGGTTTCAAAACGATTATTTAAAATAAAAACATGACATTGTTGTTTTTTTTTTCTTATTTATTACATTTTTAATACACCAATGTCTTGGTCTTAATTAAATTTTGTTCACAATATTCTCAGGTGGCAGAAATCAAAAAGAACCTTGAAGAAGTGTATGGCGGAACAGAATACAAGATGGCATTCATAATAGTGTCGAAGAGGATAAACACCCGCGTGTTTTTGAACTGTGCCCGCTCTGTAGAAAACCCACGCCCTGGCACCGTCATCGATGATGTTATTACATTGCCAGAGAGGTAACTGCAAGTTTTTTCTTATAACTTATTAAGAAAATGTAGCAGGATTTGAACCCGTACCTCTTGGAAACCGTCCGTTTTCTAAATAAGTATTTGTCTTTCGCGGCGCATACTTGGCGACCCGCCGAGCGTTTTGACATTTTAAAATATACGTTTTATTGGCCTGATATAAACCAATTTTTTAATTTACGTGGCCCGCAAGCCATTATTTAAAATTAAGTGTGACCCGCCATTCAAATTTTGTAATTAAAAGTGGCCCGCCACTTGAAAAGGTTGCTCACCCCTGTATTATATATTTTTTGTTAGTGAAGCTTTTTCACATTTTAATTTCTTGAAAATTGTATAATTGTAGACTTGGTGAGAAACAAAGAATTTATAGTTGTGCAATTTCTATTTTACTCATCTTAATTTAAGACTATTTATTTATATTTCTAGATATGATTTTTACCTGGTATCTCAGAATGTGCGTGAAGGCACGATAGCACCAACTTCCTACAACGTTATTCAAGATACATCGGGCTTGGACCCAGATCGTGTAAGTTTTATATTATATTCCAGTAGTATTTTTTAAGGCCGGCATCGCTCATCTGACGGAATCTCAGGGTTGTGGGATCAATTTCCACTCGATAGTTAGATTTACTTTCATTTTCTCGTTTATGTAAATAAGACAAAACTCAAGAGTTGCATACGGGGAATGATATGTTTATCGAGTGTATGTTACTGTTGTGTAAAATAAAAATAAAACGAAAATATATTTATTTCAGTTGCACATTTTCTTTAGTTACAAGTGAAGTAATGAGACCAACCTATTAAGTTACTAGTAAAACACTAGTACTTGTGTAAGGAGGCCCCGCTCTTACATAAAATTTCATACATTTGCCGAAATAAATATCACTAAATGTTAACTAAAACTACAACAGTTTAATAAAAAATCTTTGCATTATTTCTTTTCATTATTACACTAAACAAGAGCTGACAATTATTGTAGAAGTACAACCATAAATAATATACAGATTACAGCCTCAAGAGTGTAATTACTCTTCAATATCCCTCTTATTTTTTAATAATGTGATTATAGATTAAAATTAATAATTTGATTGAAGTTACATTATTTAACTACATTATTTTCGCTTGTTCTCTTTGATTTACCGTCGATAAATCGTGGCCCGAAAATGAATTATTTTCATTTTCTTTTCCTGGTAAGAAGACAAAGTGCGCATTGAGTTTTGCCATTAAACACGAAATGTCTTGAAGATTGGACGAAAGGTGGGGAAACCAAAGTGTTATAAAACTGGGCTTCCTCTGCCTTCACTGCCTTATGCAGGATACAGCGAGAAATCTTCACTGGCCATATAAGTGTATAGATATAAATTGATGAATATTGTAATATTTCCAGATCCAACGGCTGACATACAAGTTGACTCATATGTACTTCAACTGCTCGACGCAGGTGCGGGTGCCTTCCGTATGCCAGTACGCGCACAAGCTGGCCTTCCTAGCGGCCAACAGCCTACACACCCAGCCACACTACTCACTCAATGAGACCCTGTACTTTTTGTAAACGATTTACTAAATCAGGCCTTTGTATGTCAGTATATACGCTGTATTCTCTATATAACGATACTGATGACGTGCTACACTTTTTCATGGAGCGGCCATTAAATCAAAAGAAATGTTGATTAATTATATGTCAAAATTTTGAAGAATATGATGATGACAGACAATCTAGCACTGCCAAACAACTGTAGTGTCAATATTTAAATGAAAGGGGCATCTCAGCATACTTCAAATGCTGCAGTGAGCGAGTGTTACTGAGTGTTACATTGCATCGAAAACTAACTGAAGTATGAGGTGTAGGTAAATAGAGTGACTTCAATTACATATATTACTTTAATTTTATATATTATATTGGCGAAAAAACATAAAAATGTATTTTTTTATTACTAGATATAAGTTCATAAATATATGTATTTTTGATAGAAATATATTTGTTATGTTGTTTAATGTTCAAGAGTTATATTAATCATTAAGGAATAAGTAAACTACTATTTTCATAGAACTATTTCAAAAACTGCAAAAAAATATTGTTACGCAATATATATATTTTTATATGGTATATACTAAGTTGAGGCCGTCGTGGCGCAGTGGCACAAGGGTGCCGCCCGTAAACGCGACGGTTGTGGGTTCGATTCCCAGGAATTCTCAAGGAAGTGAAATATTTCTTTACGTTTATATTTCCATTTTTCTTCGCTCTGGTGTCGAGGCAAAGGGCGGCGTTGAGTTCTGCCATTCAACACGCAATGCCTCCAGAATTCGGCAGAAAGTAGGGAAAGGAGTATCTTAACACCGAGGTTCGCTCTGCCTACCCTGCTGTGTGCAGGATAAAGCGTGAAATTGAAAAAAAAACAATTTATATATTTTCAAATCAAGAGGCACTTCCTCTTATTATTAAATGTACAAATGCAGGTACGGGATAATTAAGTTCCTACTTATTAGATAATTAAGTTAATACTTTAAACTCATTTCTAAGAACTTTCTGGCTTTCATTGATAAGTACACTGCCATATTTATAGCATTAAGTGTTCAGTGATTTATTTTTAATGGCAGTCTATAATACATATTAGGTTAATATGTAAACAAACAGATAAAAAAAATTGTGGTCAACCTGCACTATAAAAGTTAATTTTAAATTTAAACATCTTTGTTTTATTCTCTGTGTTGTTTTTTTTTTAAGATAAAGTTCAAAAATTCCATGACTTTGTTTTGAACTCACCTGCTCATTGGAGAGTTGTTGTTTAGTTGTGTCAATAAATTGGCCAATATTAGTTGGCTATTTTGTTGTACTGTGTGTACTTTACGATTTGAAATCATATCGTAGGTGAGCTTTATCTTCTGCAGCTTATTTTGATTGTTAAAGCTCAGTTCTTTGTCGTATTATACTACTTTAGTACTGTCATTGTAAGTTGTTTAGTTTTTAAGATTTTTTTTTATAAAACTGTCAATAAAGCATTTCTATTTCTTACTTTTTTCTTTGGTTTACTAAAATAACTAAATAAAATATACAAAAACCTTTACGTAAGTTTATTACTATATTTAATATAACTATATATGTATATATAATAATATATGTTCGGTGTGTTTAGAAGTAATCTGTTTATGAGAATATGTTCATGTGAATATGTTCATTTATGGATCTGTGATCATATTTTGTAAATGTGTACTAATGAGTGTGGTATGGAAACATTTGTGCAGCGCTGATTCCATTTGTGGATGTATAACAACGTTGCCAGACCTCCCGATTTTGGCGGGACGTAGCGATTTCTAACCCAAAATTTAAAAAAAAATATCCCGAGCGAGACCGACATGGTCCCGCTTTTCGTGAATTATTCCATGCACTTTGAGCGTTATTTTTTAGTAACTTTATATTTTAATACGTACCCAATAATTCCAAATGCTAATAGCTACAAAAATGCCCCTCCTTTCCCCTAGACAAAATCTGGCAACGCTGATGTCAGTCACATGTGAAACTGTATTCGGAGATCATTTGTAGATGTCAGGTGAGACGTATAGAGGTAAAATCACGTACATAAGTCAACTCAATCGGGGCCTTGTCTTTAAAGGTAATAAATATAAAGAAAGTCCGATATCAAGAGGCCGATTGATAGATATATGAATTTGAAGGAATTTCTTATAAGAACTCCATGAGAACCAAAGCTTCGTGGAAAACCAGCGACCAGAGGGGTCATTTCTATAAAAGCCGACCAACCTGCGGAATAAGTCTTCCCAGTCCAGGTCAACAGCAATAAATTCATTCCATTCGAAAAAAAACTGAACAAGTCATTCCATTACCAGCATTCTTATAGGTTTAATATAAATTGCATTTTATTCAATCATAATGTGGATGTGAAATGACATATATAAAATTTAAAAGAATTTTAGAGGCCACGATTCGAGAAGATCGATTTCGTGGCTTAGGACCACGCGACAGGTTTTGGGCTACGAGGCAATAGCGCGGCTTTGAGTTCCGGCACTCAATCCGGATGAATCCGAACTCCATGAGTCCAGAATTCGGCGGAAAGTGTGGTACTGGATCTTAATGGAATTGGAGTGTCTTAACACTGGGTTACCAGGTTCCGTCTGCCTATTCTACTGTGTGCAAGATACAGTATGAAGCTAAAGAATATTTTGAATTGTAAATAAATTTTCAGACACCACATCTTAAATCTATATCTTCTTGTAATTTTTTATAAAAATCGTGATAGTCTTTCCTCATCTTCAGAAGGTTCTCTGTCTACCACTGTGGCTTGCCGTAAATATGTGTCTATATTCAATAAAATATATCTATACTTTACGTGGTAGGTGCTTGTAGCACGTATAAACAACAGTATTTACATTTAAAATTGTACGAGACGAATGTATCTTTATATAATATTCTTTATTGTACTAAAATTTACATTAATTTGACAAGTGATTGCCAAATAAACTTAATGTAATTTTATAACAAAATTTTAATGTAAAAATGAAATGCAACTGTGGTTTTACAGGCGCGTAGGTAGGACCGATCGATCGACAATCTGTTTACATGTTTTCAGTCCATAACTTCATAGCAACGCAGCGGTCGTTGTTGCCTTGAAACTACAATATTTTGTTATCATACAATCATATTCACGAAACTTCACTAGAAATTCACAGTTATGGAAGAAGAAAAAAGCAAAGAGGATCTAGAAGATTGGAAAGCATACGAAACTGTGGCAAGAAAAAGTCCATCAGAAGTAAGATGATCTTATTGGGGTAACCCAATTTATTTAAAAATAAGATATTAAGCCCTACTTTTTGAAATATTTATATTATTATATCATTTATAAAACAAAAAAATTCAAAAGCATAACGTAATTTTTTTTAATAAAGCCAAATTTTATGTCTTCAGTTTAATATAAAAAAATATCCAATAAAAATATATCTATAGTGAAAAGTAATAAACTACTTATCAAAAATATTATTTGTAGGCGATATTTTTAATATAGTCAAGTTCTTCCTTCGGAGCAAACATTGGAACCGTAATTAGTAAAAAGAAAAAAATGATTAAATGAGAGTCTCTCGACTCTCCCACTGTGGTTTCGGTACCAATTCCAGAATAGTAGGTCAACGGGAAGTCCAACTAATAAAATTTTACAAACTTACGCTAGCGGACACATTCAATAACTTTATATGAAACTAACAACAAATATAAGTTTGTAATTTTTTTTTCTATGAAACACCTATAAATTTTCAATTTTTGGATTTTTTCCTTTATTTATATTATAATTGCTCACGAGGCACGGCGAGGAAAGCGCGGCGTTGCGATCCGGAGTGCCTTATCACTAGGTTCCCTAGGTACGCCTAGAGTCGTAATACCTTTTATTAAATTATTCGCCAACAACATTCGACGCGACGAATAAACGTTGCCTCCTCGTGCCTTGCACGAAATTCCCCGACTCTTTAAAGTTGATATTAATGACTTCCTTGCTAATCAACTTTTTTCATTTGATTCGATTATTAGGTTAAGAGCTTTTGAAGCTCTTTCCTATCTTAAAGTAAGCCTATTAGATAACGCTCGTTGAGTTCTGCCACTCAACACGCAATGCCTTAACAGAGTGTCTTAACACCGAGGTTTCCTCTGCCTACCCTGCTGTGAAGCGTGAAGCGTGACAGTAGCAATTTTAAGAAAAGCTTAATTTACAATATATATTAAATTCCTACGATATTCCATTCAAAATTTTCTCATCTCTTAATATTATATACATTCTTTATTGCAAATAAAAATACACAGAAATATATATTTTACATTTAATTCTTAAACATCCCGTGCTCGTTTTAATTTGCCATATAAGTGTTATATACCTAAATCAGAGGCCACCGTGGTGCAGAATGTGGCAACTGACAGAGTAATTATATTAATTATTTATTAGGTATGTGAGCTTTCTGGCTTTGTCGTTTCGCAACATTCCCGGTGCCTCGACACATGATATATCCATAGTAGCAAGTCCCGATATTAGCATACGAACTCTTTCATTTAATAACATCAGTATAGATTATATCATATAGATTACCTAAACCAAAAAAAGGCATGTCACAGGAACATTTGTATCACAATCAGTTTGCATGCAACTTAAACAATGATTGTTGGGTTACCGTGACTGTTATGGGAATTACGAAGTTAAATTGTGAACGAGCGCTCATTTATCCGTGCACGAGATGATATCGTGACTCTCCCGAGCTTGAAATAGCAACCCCTATCACGCTAACGTACCAACAAAAAGTACCCACTCCCTCGAAGCCAGTCGTCTATAGCACGCTACCGATAAGCGTCTCGCGAGTTTAAATTTTATGGTGAAATTTTGTAAGTATTTTTATAGCGTTTCATGTTATGTTCCTCACACAACAGGTTTGACAGAGGGAACCTAGTGCTAAGATACTCCGTTTCCCAATTTCCGCCGAATTCTGGAGGCCTTGGGTATTGAGTGGCGGAACTTAAGTCCGCGCTTTGCCTTGACACCAGAGCGAAGACAATGGAAATATTAAATATTTAATTTCCTTTTGTGGTAATCGAACCCATAACTTATAATGATTACAGTAACACTTAATGCCGCTGCGTCTCGACTGGCCTGAATTGTTATTTAAAAATTTATTTTTATTACAACATGTGCCTACATGCTTACCAAATAATGATTTACAGATGGAAGCAGATGTTGGCAATGACGTGGTGACCGCATTGAGGAGTGATTTAGCAGGATTGCAGTACAAACGAGATAAATTATTTTCTGAAGTATAGTACATTTATATTTTTCCACATTACGTTTTAGCCCAATAAATTATTATATTAATAATAAATATAATATATTTATTTGTTTTAGAATAGTGATTTAAAAAATCAAATGCTTTCCCGCGATCAAAGAATACTTGAGCAGCAAGTTGAGATAGATCACCTTCGAGAACAAAATGCGCGACAAAATGCAATCATATCATCACTTAAGAAAAAAATTCAAGATCTAGAAGAAATTCAAAGAAATTTACAAACATCCCAAGGTAGAAGTGACTTGACTGTACAAACACTACAAAGAGATAATCGCTACTGCGAAGAAAAAATAAAGGATTTAGAAAAGAAATTAAGATCGCTTGAATTAGAGTGTCACAGTGAAGAGCAACAAAAGGAAAACGCACGTTGTCAGTTCCACGATTTAGTAAGACGATTGTCCGTAGCGTTAGATGCGGAGTTTAGTGATACAACACACACTTATTCACCTGAAAGCTTAATCATTAAAGCCGCAGAGCTTGTACAAGATGTCACGAGAATGAAAAATAAATGTATGAATACGACTGAAAACTTATCGACAATTGAGCAAGACCTTAGAAGCTGTAGAGATACGTTGGAAAGGGCAAATGCAGATAAAGATATTTTACAAAGACAGCTTTCGTCTCAACTTCTAGATCTAGAGAGACTTAAACAGGAAAAAGAATCTCTTGTCGTTTCTAATAGAGTTTTAGAACGAGAGTTACACGAAGCAAGAGACAAATTATCACACTGTGCAAAAAATTTAAATGTGGTAACAGATAATGTTAATCAAAATGAATCCATGATCATACAGTTAAAAGGTATATTTATAAATATTAGATTTCTTTATGATATTATCGCGCCGCCTGCGCATATTATATATAATAAATTATACTAAAAGCATTAAATAATTGTAAAAACCATTTAACCAATAAGGAAATAGTGGTCGTAACAACTATTACCAAAATGTATAAAATTAACGTGTATTTCATTGGTCATCGAATGGATCCTGCTCTTTTAAAAACAGAATATTTAAATTACTTAGTCAGCCTAATGTCTCAAGCAATACAGCAAGTACATTAACTACATCCATGTTGTTCATAGCAGTCTCTCTCTCATCTCTCTTACCCAAAAATATTCATATTTAGTATTGAGGTAAACCATCTTTATTTTAACATATTTTTGGTGTTAAGATAATAGTGTTTTAACACTAAAAAGATGTTATGCCTATAGAGGTATAAGTACTTTGGTTTAGTTTACTTTTTCGCTCCATTCTTACACTAAAATAATAACTTATCTGAACTATAACTAATTTTCAAATTTTCTAAACATATTAACATGAAATGTTCTCAATAATTGTAGAGGATTTAAGACATCGTGACGAGAAATATCAAAGACTACAAACAGAATTTAGAAATACGATGGAATCTATTGCAATTCTTCTCAGCTTGCCAACACGCTTCGTCGAGGCGCATGAAACTACTATCAAAGATCGAATCAGGGAAATATTGAGTGACAATAAGGACAAATCAGTGGTAATAATATATATTATTATATTTCAATTAGTTAAAATTTGTGGATATTCAAAAATCCAGTCCAGCGTGCGATTGTAAATGCGATAATAGGCTTTGGGTTCGATTCCACTCGAGGAAATGAGATTTTTAATTTTTTTTCATTCACTGGTAACGAGGCATTGAATGCGGCGTTTAGTGCCGCCACTCAAAGTGGTGAACGGAGTGCAAACTACGTACAGCACACACAAGAACACTAGGTTCTCTCTTATTCCCTCTGCCTAGTCAGCTATGAAGCTATATTATAAGAAAATTATAATAAAAATCTTCTAAGAAGAAGGTAAAAGATATCATGAAAGCGCTTTAATTAATAACGGTAAAGCAAAATATGACTTATAAAGTGTGATTTCAATTTGTATAAGCATTTGATGAACAGAACAGAACTTTAATTATAGATGTCAATCGCTTCGTTGCAAGATCAAATATTTAATTTTTGTCATATCTTTGTACGTTTTCGAAATAAATTAAATTTATACTCGATACAAGCTTTCACCTGCCATGAGAAATTTGGTTAAATTACTTATTGGTTAGCTATATTTAAAAAGTCAAACTGTTTGTTTACTTTAATAGATATGCATAATATGGTTCGGGATAAGAAAAAAATATTTGCCATAGATATAAAATGGATAAATAAACCCAATTTAGAATGCTTACATCAATGTTGATTCCTTATGTTTTAAGCAATTGGAAGCGCTACGCGATAAATTAGGCTCAGAATCTCAGCAACTGGGTAGAACTGCACATTTACACGATCAAGCCACTACTCGTGTTAGAATATTGGAAGATGAGCGTAATATGCTGGAATCAAAAGTTCACAAATTAGAGTCGGACCTCAACGCTTTAGAGTTGTCTAGAGAAAACTTAAGAAAGGATAAAGCTCATGTAAGTATCAAGTTCATAAAGAATTTAGACTTAACACTTCCTCCGGTAAGGTAATCCGGTCCGGTTAGATAATGCCGGGCCCCGGCGCCCAACATCCTCCACCTTAAAGGCCGGCAACGCACCTGTAGCTCCTCTGGTGTTACATGGGGTCGTGGGCGGCGGTGATCACTTACCATCAGGTGACCCGAACGCTCGTTTGCCTTGTCCTCTTCCATAAAAAAAATGTTATCATTGTACCGATCGAAATGTGTCCCAAGTAAGAAAGTGTATATTTTAATTTCTAAATTAATGTTATTTATATGAAATTTTAAGTATAACTTTCTTACATTATAGTTGAACTTTTATTCGCACTTTTATTTTAACGCTTTATATTTATATTAAGTGTAATTTAATTTTTTTTAGGCAATAATTTTTATAATAAACAAGTCCAAATAAAGTATCTTTCTTAAATTGGACAAGAATTGAGCTCAAATCGAGGCGTAGATGCAAGAAGTGTGACTAGAAGTGTCGCTCTAGGGGGAACTGCGTGTCTTAACACTGGGCACCCTCTGCCTATCCTGCGGTCTGCGGAATACAGCTTGACGCTAACTCAACATATATATAAAACATAGAAATATTACCTATATTTGAGTCAATTCATAAAGCTATTGTTACAGTTCGTGGCATTCCTCGAGCGGCTGAGTCGTAGTCTCAATATGGATGAGTTAACTCAGGATGCTGGCGTGGAGCTGCACACCGAGTCCATTATGCACAGGGTGGAGCAGCTTGCGCGACTTGAGAGCGATAAAATTGTGGACAAGGTCAGTCAGTCAGTCTCTGTATACCGTCGTGATACACTAAGGAAAGGAAAAACTAATATACCTTACATTACATTCCTTTTACGCACGTCTACATTTTACTTTATGACACAATAGTGAGAAAACTGTATATAGTATGTATCAAAAGAGGTTTTGTAATTGTTTCATCTTACTCTATCCAACATCTGTTCTTCATGGATCATTTGTTCTTTAGATATAGAGTGATAATGAAAAAAAAAAAAAAAGTATGTACCAAGCCGCATAAAAGGGAAAAAATACATTCTACCTTTTCTCTTGTAAAAACGTTAGCTTCGACTCTTGCGTGTATTGACTTAATACACTATCATTTATCTTCACACTGTACTTGGATTCACTGACAACAAACCGCTAAAGCAAAATATACTGCCTAAAGAATTCAATTCAGAAAAAAATAACGTATTAAAATGACCTGTATCATTCCATAGCCCATAATAAAAAGCAGTTATTTTATTATTTATGTATTTTTGATAGCTGCTATATTATGGATACTATGGCACTCTCCCGAGACTGCGAAGGGAACGGTCTTTTCATGACTTACCTTACCTAAAAGAAGTAAGACTCAGCAAAATTGGCATGTCATAACTATTGTAGGCCCAAATCATGCTTAAATATCTAAATATTATTTATCCACTAATCGTTCATACAAATTACACCTAATGATATTTTCTGCGACGACCACAGTGTAAGTGACCAGCACCGCCAAACTAATGTTTCACGCTATTCAATAGTTATTAAATAGTTATTAACACCATATCTAATCATAAAAAGCCAGTTGCCGTTACATACTGTTGATCGAAAATTTCAAATATCATTAAACTAGGTTTCTAATGTAGATAGATATTGATATTTTATTATAGAAATATACCAATAGCAATAGTTAATGTAGATTTTGTTAAAATATTTAAAAAATCTTCGAAGTGATCGCGACTAATAATATAAGTATTAAGCCCATTTTCAGACGGCTGTGGTGTACCAGCTTCAAAGACGTATCCGGATATTAAGAGAACAGCTACAGAGAAAAGATTTGCATTTGGATTTACTCCGACGTAAACTTAGCGTACAGGTAACGATTGATGTTTCTACGTGAACAAACAAACAGATAAAATCAAAATTCATCTATTTTTTTACATTTAGTACGTGGTACATATAAATATTTCTGCATAGCGGAGCCTTTAACCATGCACCCTCTTTCCTAAGTTTAGAATAAAAATCTATAAATGTCAAAAGAAATACTAGTAAATAGCATTCTTTATGATAAATGAGCATTCTTAGCAACTATATTACGGTAAAAATCTCCCAAGAGAGTTGCTTACAAAATAAAAAAAATGTTACAAGCGTATTTCACGTAACTTGATGACATATAGATTAGAGATCATAGCGCTTGAACGGCTTAAAGAGGCACAGGTTCAAATCCCGTTACGTTATTTTTTATACTATATCTAATAAATTTATAAAACTTATCTATATGTTATATTTGATACTATTTAAGAAATTAATTCGCAGGAAGAGAGCTCACGAGTCCGTGCAGTATTACAAGCGGAGCGCGATGAAGCTGTAAATCGTAGTAAGAAGCTCTCCCGCCAGTGCGATAAGCTCGGCGTGCAGCTCAGTGACGCACGCGCGCAGATACGCGATCTAAACGCACAGATCGCTGACGCTGCTGAGTACAAGGTCGGCTTATCATTTCTACAGATATTCAATTTATTTCATATATGTACATATGTATACTTACTTATTATTGGCGCCAGTCGTGGCGCAGGGGCACAAGCGTGTGACTGTAACGCGAAAGGTTGTAGGTTCGATTCCCACTCGAGAAAATGGCATATGTTGTTGTTTCTTCGCTCTGGTGTCAAGTCAAAACGTGGCGTTGAGTTCTGCTACTCAAGACGCATTGGTAATTATCTTGACGCTAAGTTCTCTCAGCGTACCCTGCCACATGCGGGTTACAGCATGAAGATGAAAAAGAAATTTATTTATAATACGGCCGATTAATTATGTTTAAGTTTCGTTATTCATGCTATATGTCGTTGTTTGGCTCAACCCGGATACTGTGTAGATACTAAATAACTATAGTGGAGGGCGTTAACCGTATAATAAGTGTAAAAAAAGTTTGAGATAGATATTATTAGAAATTAGACGATAAATATTCTTAGTTAAGAAGCAGGAAAAAATGATTTAGTTTAAGAAACCATCGTTGCTCCGAGGCGGCTGAGCCTCGGCTGAGCGGCATGACAGACACGATTGGTTATACTAATAAGTCAGTACATTGGAAGTGGATTTACTTGAGGAGAACAATTTGTTTACAAGGTCAAAGCGATTTACTAGTTGCAGAGTGATTTTATTCTTAGATATTCACCCACTCGTTTATAATGTATTATTTCAATAAAGTTACTTTATACTTACTTTTGTAAGGATAATGACGATTCAAGAATTATACATTTAACAGGTTTTGCTAGTGGTATAGTGAAAAGACTTCTTGTTAAAAAATAATATTTTACGTAGTATAGAGATCAGTCGTGGCGCAGGAACACAAGTGTCCGAATGAAAACGCTTGTTGACTTGTTGTGGGTTCAATTTCCACTCATATTTAATATTTTAATTCCCTCGCTCTGGTAACGAGCAAAATGCGGTGCTGAGTTCCGCCACTCATTAAGCAATTCCTCCAGTATTAGCCAGAAAGTGGGTAACTGAATTAATGGGAACGGAGTGTCGTAACACCAGGTTACCTCTGCCTACCCTGCTGAGCGGGGTTACTACCTTACGGAATAAAGCGTGAAGTTAAAAAAATGTATCAAAAGTTTGATTAATTTACAATCAATCTTACTTTACAAGAACATAAAACTTTAGATCCACTATGTAAATTCCTTCTCGGATTTTTTTTACACTAAAGGCCATGGTCGTGTTTAACTCACTCAACTTATAAATTGTAGTACCTAGTACTATATTATTATCCCAATTGTTTTACTTTTATAATATAATATCCATTAACTTGTTAATATACGTAATGTAGTTTAAATTAAATTAATTTTTCATATGCTGTGCAATCTATTAAAAGAATCTCATTATACGAAATATTTATCTGGAATTTTTCGGGGAATTGTATTCTGTTATTATTTTATAAGGAAAGGCAAATTATTACTTTTCTTTCCTTGTAAGATTTCAAGAGATTAATTCATATATTAACATTATTTTTTTAATGATTTCGTTCTCTAAGGTATTCAGGTAGTTTGAATACGTTTTATGTTTCAGATAACCTCATTAGAACGTGCGCGTAAGATAGACGAACTCCAAAAGAAACTTGACGAAGCGGATCTCCTCCGGTCCCGATACAATCGCAAAGTAAATGTATTAAAAGACCAAGTGAGAACAACCGGAGAGACCTTCGAACAAGAAAGGACCACTACGGAACATCAGATCAATATGATGAGGGACGACCTTTCTAGAACAAAGGAAGCTCTCGCCGAATGTCAAAGGAGAGAAGCCCAGTTACAAAGCTTCAGGTGAACGAGTCACAGCTATCATACCATAAATATGTGTTATTTACATATAAGGCAACAATTTCTTCAATTTAACGATCGAATTTTATTTCATAAACAGTGGATTAAGTGTGTACAGATAGTATTTATTATAAAATTCGCTTTTTACAAAAACGAATATAATAAAAATACCACACGCCCGGAAAGGAATATAATAATGCTAAATTGGGGAAATGTGCTCGTAAAAATAGTGGATGTTTTTATGTATGTAAGCTGTATATTACGCAGTCCTTATAGTCGCCGGAAAATAACACAGTTGCTCGCCCTTAACCTTGCCGTGTTAACTGCAGAGTTGACACCGGGAATTACAAAATCAATTTGTATCTCATTGTCACTTAAACTCAACAGAATTTAAATTAAACGATCGAATCGTTACTGTTATTAGATGTCGCGATCTCGTTATTTTTAAAGGTTAACATAATTTAATTATATTTCGGTATAATATAATTTAATTAGATATGGAGATTATTTTTAAAAAATCTTCTTTTATAGGAACTCCATTGCCAAGCTTCTCGGTATACTGGTGCCAGCTTCGGTGTCAGACTTTGAGATGGTCTCCAGACTCCAGAAGCTTATAGATGCTCATCATGATTTTACAATAGTATCACGTCGATACGATGATCCAACTCTGTTACGAGCGTCTTCCAGATCACCTCCTCCTTCCAGATGTCGAACTAGAACTCCTGACAGGTACCCACAAATGAAAAAATAAGTTTTTTCCAGCTTCACGGTGTATCCTGCATATAGTAGGATAGGCAGAGACTAGTACTATGACACTCCGCTCCCCACATTCTGCTGAATTCTGGAGGCATTGTGAGTGGTGGACCTCAACATCGCGCTTTTGCCTTGACACCAGAGCGAAGAAGTGAAAATATTACATATTTCATTTCCTCTAGTGAAAATACCACCCACAACACGTCGCGTTTACAATCACACGCGTATGCCTCTGCGCCACAGTTTACATACAAATTACAATTTAAGGTATCATCTGTATTTAAAAACAAAATAAATTCTTAGTACCTACTGCAATTGGTAAGGTAATATTTTAAAATATTTTTTTTTTTTGTAATTTTTTTTATAAAAACCTTGTAGAAAAGAAACAAAAATGAAACACATAATATATAGTACGAACCTTACAATAAAAAACATTGCAAGCTAACATATTATATTTAACGATTTCCACGGCGACATCGGCAGTCCCATAAATTTCATTCCAATCTCCATTCTTTCCTTATAGCTCAACATTCACTTGAAGTGCTTACACTACCGTTATAAATATTAAACTTTTCACAATGGACATCTTGCATTTCAATCAAAAAGCCACAAATAATTTATCTATTTACTCTACTTCTGTGTTTTCGTAACAGAACTAAAATATTTTTATTACCAGACACGAGATAATTATAAATAAATGGTTTATTGGACACAAAATCATCGCGTGTACCGCGTGTTACAAGCCGTCATGCCGTCAACATCCATTATTCGGTATCATTTACAGTACGGTCAACAAGTCATGGCCGCCCTGAAGTGAAGTTTTCGGAACACATTATTACCAAGTAAGAAAATCTGCACAACCATTTATAGCTTGAAATTAGCTGAGCGGCCACGACTCGTTGACTGTACTATACTGTTGTATATACTATTTATAAGTAACTGATACATTTAAATCACTGTTAATAAAATTTGTTTACAACAACAGGTCACTACGATACGACGACTCTGGCTATGCAGATCCCGCGTTTGATCTGGACGAGGAACTGTACAAGGGGCGAGCGGCGTTGTGACAGTCCCGACGCCGTGCCCGCTTCTAGCCGGAAGGCTCGGCGTTTGTAGAATAAATGTTCACATTTGAACCTAAATATGAAATAATCAAGCATAAGTATAGATAATAGACACTAAATGTATTATTTCACCATGTTTTCTTCCTTTTAGAAATTTGAATTTAAATTTTAAAAAATTCTATTTAAAATTTTGGTTCTTTTTTTGTTTTTCCATTAAAAAAAACGTTTATTTAACATTTATTTAGTGTTCTCATTTTCAATAGGCATCCACTTCATTATATATTATATAGTATTTAATGTACAAATTATATATTCATCTATTACAATGTTTCATCTGTACCTATTAAGATTTTTTTATTACTAAGTTTAATACATTCCCTTTAACCACAGCTCTGTAAGGCCGTAATGCGTGGAGTCCACTCAGCATGTTTGTGTTATTCAACTTAATAAAAATAATTGAACCCTTATAAAACCACTTTGACCATTGATTTGACTTTGACCTAGAATCATCTTTCCATCTGTCAAGACCATTTATCTCGAGACCGCGTGGAAGTATCAAGCTAAACCTAATATCGAATATTCAGGTGTACGGTTCCTTGGAACATAGAAAAAATTAAACTTCTAAATCAGAATAACACATAAGCTTCTTCTTCTAATAATTCTTAATCAGAATAAAGATTTAAATTAATTAAGATTTAAAGATTTTGATTTACTATAATATAACCACAAGTTTAAGCGGGCGAAGCCTAATATGAATTGCAAGTATTCACTTAACACTAAAATAATATTCAAATTTCGAACATTTTCTTAGGTGCATTTAGAGATAATATGCTATAAGATAAGTAAATATATAATTATTTACATTATAAATATTATTAAAATTTTAATACATAGCCCATTAGCTCATTACACGAAGTATATATATATAATACCTTAGTGTTAATTCTCCAAACGTAGTCGTAGTATGTAAAATGTGTTTAGGAAATTAGCAAAATTATTTAAAGGAGCAACAAAGTAGTTCAATCAATGATAAATGTAATGTAGATATTACGAGAATAATATAATTTGTGTAATAAATTGTTATAAATAAATTTTAAAATAAAATATGTTAAAATAAATAAAAATTGTTTACTTTAGACAAGTTTCTAAGATTAAGTCATTACTATATATATGTTATAATACAAAAATTATACATACAAAAATGACAAATCATCGGCACTTAGTAAAAATATATATTATGAAATTATATTTGTAGTCCATTTCATACAAAATGATAAAATTATTAATAAAAAAATAACAATAATAGGTTTATTTTATTTCCCGAAAACTTAAATTTGTCAAGTATAACTTTTTTCAATTATTAGATACGTGTTTAAGCACATAATATATTTACATTGTTTTAATATACTGAGGTTAATGTAATTTTTATTTTATAAGTATACGTATTACCTACGTAATATTGATAACAGCTGAATAATTTTTCTTAAATATTGAAAATTACAAAGTTTAAATGCTTAATTCACAATTAATGTGAAATAGGCACATAGCAAATAGGACTTGTCCAGTCGCAATAAAAATAACAAGTTTTGAGGGTAGACGTTGGCTACGAACTGGAGTTAATATCAAATACCAACTGCATTGTGGGTAACTGTGTAACTGGACTTCTACTAAACGTGCACATACGAAGATTTATTAAAAAGTGTAATTTCAATATAGAAAAAATGTATAATTTAAAGATGTTGCCTATTGTTTTATTGGTTCTTTTATCTGGAAATCTAGGTAAGTAGTAAATATACATTCATATGCGTTCATATATATATATATACATTCGACAATTTTCTTTCATTTGCTATTGATTAGCTATTACCAGCTATTTCATATTTTATACAAAAATTGTTTTAAATTTAATTCATATAAAACTTATATGAGTTCATTTCTTTTTTTTTTGGTATAATTTAAAAATAATATAATTTATAACATTTGTAAATTGCTTATTTTTATTTATCTATTCTTTATTATTTTATATTACATATAATTCCAGCAATGGCAAAGCCACGATACGAGGACTTGAACGAGGACGAACAACTATTTAGAGCTGCATACGACACACCGTCTTATGATCATGATGATTTTGAAGACGAAGAAGATATGCATTCCGGTCAGTTAGACCTCCTCAAGGACGCCTTATGGGCTGTTAAAGCAAAACTAAAAGAGTTGAAAGCTTTTAACAAAGCATTGGCAGCAAATTTACTTTCAACGAAACTTAAAGTAAAAGAACTAATAGCTTATCAGATGAGTTTAAAAGCACATCACCACGAGATGCCCGTTAAGAGGAATGCTATTCACAATTATCAGGTTAGTAAACTTATTAATATATATTTTTTTCATTTTCATGCTGTATCCCTCATGTAGCGGGTTAGGCATAGAAAGTGTAGTGTTAAGACACTCCGCTCCCCACTTTCCGACGATTTCTGGAGGCATTGCTTGTTGAGTGGTGGAACTTCAACGCCGCGATTTTGCGATTCGTATTTTTTATTTTAAAATTATAAGATTATTATGAGTGATATTTATGTTTTAATAACTTATTATTGCTTGAAATTATGAGCTTCACACCGTATCCCGCGTGTAGCGGATTTGCGGGATATAGCGCGAAGCTAAAAAACATCTCATAATACATATATTAATAGAAATAAACATTAAAGTATTCAATAAACAATCACGATATCACCACGCTGGTACAAGCTGACCGGAAAACCTTCAACGTCCATACACCTACTTACCTATGAAAAAAAGTCTGTGCGTCTTAAACAATGCCTATAACTGATACGTAATTATTTTAATATATAACGATTAGCTGGAAATACTTACCGATATAAGAAATGAGTGGAGTTTTTTTTTATTTATTTTTTATTTATTGCAGCCTGTACCACATCTATTGCATGATCCACAAGTACCACAACCACAACATGATGCTCTCCAGCATGAGCACAATCCTTACCACGAGCACTAAGCAGAAGTGATCTAAATAATTGAGCTGGCTTCTTATCACGTTTTTTTGAAACTAATAGAAATATAAATAAGTTAAGTTATTCCATTATATGTTACAGTTATGTTTTTTTAATAAAATTTCAGTTGCTATCCTCAACATGTATTGTTTAATTTTCATGCCAATAACATTTAAGTCTGGCGGCGAACTAGATCTCATACGTCACAGCTTCTTTAAGAAAGTGCATTACATAAATTAAATAGTTAATTGAGAAGGTCACCAGTTGGTGTTTACTGTTGAGCGGAGTAGTTGACCGCGGCGCGCGCGCAAGGCACACGTGTACTAGAAGTGATCGCTTTTTCTTAAATTCGTATAACGAATAGAGAAATAGGAGCCTCGCTTAGTTTTACACTGTGTGGAAGCCGCCTAAAAACATTTTAAAATAAAATGACCGATCTAGAATAATAATTATTATAGCGCAAAAGTGATTCGAAACGATGTTTTTGTTAATGGTTATAGTTAAAGTGGACATGTCTTTATCAATACAGTAACATCGATCAGCTGTTTTAGTGCGGAATACATTCTTCTGTAACGAGATGAGGATCTATTTTATATGGATCATTTTGCTGGTATGAATTACATAGTATACGTAGAGAATAGAATAGAATAGAATTTGAAATTGCTAAGTAAATAGGTGGAAAATAATTTAATGATACACTGTACTCAAACATGTATGTAATATAGATAAATACATATAAAAAATATGTCATTAGAATGATTCCCTTGGATTTATATGTTACAGTATGTAAAGGTCTCAAATCGGAACGCCCACATCGCTCACTCATACAGCCTTATTTCGACCTTCACTACCAGAACAAACGCGAGCAAATATTTAAAAGTTCGCCAAGCAATATGGTACAAAAAGTTAACAGTTTTAGGTTCAGTATTCATAAACATAATTACATGTCGTAGAAAATAACTGACGTTCATTTTACGTCACTTGTGACATTTTCAACAGCAATTCAACAATACATCTCTGAAAGCGGTTTTTAGTGGTTATTCAAAAATACACTTAACTTAGTAATAATAATTTTGAAATAAGCTACAAGTTACCCCCGATAGCCTTGTTTTCCTCGTGTCTGCTTGCTTATGAAGGAATTGTTGTTTTATTTGTTTTATGTGTGTTATTTTAATATGTAAATTATGATCTAGATACAAATGATTTTATGAATCGAGTAATATCTACCCTTCTACCCATCAGTGTAATATACGAGTATATCGTAGTGCCGTCGAAACCTACTAAGATAGCCGACGGCAATCGCGGGTTCACATTTCACTATCATAATCATTTGACATATATTATTTCAGTGCTCTAGTGCCTGCGGTACGCTCATGATTTTTATTTTATAAAATATTTTTTTTTCCCTTTAATAACATTCTAAAAAAAATGATGTTTTATATACATATTTACAGCATTAATATATTATAAGCCAACAGTACCTACATAGTAAAGTAAAAGCAAGCATGAACAGATTGATACTTGCATCTGCAATTTAATTCACCCTGACCCTGAGCTAGCATGACGCTAAACTCAGGCGTGTTAAGAATCCAGTCCACACGCACTGTCATTATAAATTTCTGTTTTTACCTATACATACGGACATATAGTACGGACGACGAGTCGTGGCGGCGCTGTCAACTGTAGATGGTTGCACAGATTTAGTTTCAGTATTTTGTCTTACTTTTGATTATTTTCTTCGCGAGTGTACAATGCGCAAATTTTCAGAAAGCCTTACATAAAGGTGGCCACGACGCATCGACCGCACTGTAACACTTTGATTGCAGTCCAATTAATAGCATATTTTAACATATATTATCATATTAAAATATATAAAGATATGTGTCACTTCCTGAATTGTCGTTATCGCTATAAAAATGAACATGTGAAAAGTAAAATAATGTACAGAGTGTAGATGTAAACTCAGATTCCAGACAGTAAGTTACATTCCGATCTGCTCCGCTACGTCGTGGTATGAAGTCCTTCACCTAAAATATAAGCGTCTGTGATAATATAAAATGATACTTAAATTAACTGCTATTTTTATTATTAGATAGCGTTACAGTTTTTGTGCGTATTTAATATTAACAGAAAAATTATTAACAAATGTTTAGTAATTTGTTCATATTTAATTGGTTGCTGGTTTTCTGGATAACGAAATACTTAATATTTAAAAACTGATCAAGTGCGAGTGGAATTCACTCGCCGAGGGTTCCGTACCAATTTCATGATTGAAGAGCAATGAGTACAAATACAATAGCAAAGAAGTACAAATTATAAAAATTGACAATCTTTGGTTTGTCCCAGTCATGTAGTGTGAAATGATCTAAATATAATATATATATATATATATAATGTTTTTAGTGGTACTTATAAAAACATGTATAATATGTATTGTGAATTATCACTTCTGTGCTTATCAATTAAATACAAAATGTTGAAAATGAAAGAATAAACAAACCCTCGTATCTTTTGATTCCAATGCATATAGAAACTTAATTTAATTTATATAGCGTGCACGAAATTTAACTTCTATATAATCTACAGTCTCTTATGAGGGATTAAACCTCGATATTTAATATTAATTTCTACTTGTCACGTAGCGATATTGCGAAAAAAAGTTCTTGACAGATGCGCAGACACAAAAAATTAGACAAAAACAAATTAATCCTATAAGATTTATATATGGACCCTCAACAACTGCTGTTCTGAATGCACTCACGTGTATATTATAAGTGATATATTTTACATATAATATCTTCAATTATTGTGAAGTAATAAAATGTCACTGTGATCTTTAAACAGATATTATAAAAAATACTGATGAATTTATTCCAGTTGAGGGCGAAACAGGTCTGGGTAAAATACTTCCTTGATTTTTTTATGAAGTGACCTCAATGTGGTATGTGTGCAAATATTTTTTACTATTTTGTTTGTTTAAGATCTGAAAGATATCATATAAAAGTATCTATATAAAAAAAAAGCAGAGCAGGTATATCAATATCATGGTAATAAAGAGTTTTTCTTTCTCATGTTTTTATATGATAATTTTTTAGGATTATGTACCTCAAAAGGGAAAAAATAGAGGCCGTCGTGGCGCAGTGGCACAAGGGTGCCGCCCGGAAACACGACGGTTGTGGGTTCGATTCCCACTCGAGGTAGTGAAATATTTCTTTACGTTCATATTTTCATTTTTATTCGCTCTGGTGTCGAGGCAAAGCACGGCGTTGCGTTCTGCCACTCAACACGCAATACCTCCAGAATTCGGCAGAAAGTGGGGAACGGTCTTAAAGAAGAAAATGTCTTAACATCGAGGTTCCCTCTGCCTACCCTGCTGTGTGCGGGATACAGCGTGAAGCTGAAAAAAAAGGGAGAAAAAAGGTTCATTTATCTCAAGATCGCGTGGAGATATTAAGCTTGCATTTATATCATATATTTAATAATACAGCCTTTTGGAGCACATAAAAGCAGCAGCATTTATACATTGTTTTTACATTTTGTAAGGAATTAGCCAACAATCAAAACCTAAAGGGTACTTCACGTGGACCTACAATTATGAAATTTAACATAAAGTAAGAACTTACAAAAGAAATAAAGAAAAAGTCCGAAAAGTGAAAATTTATGGGTATTTCATGGAAAAGATTACTAATATTTGTAGTTCACTACATGGAAAATAAGTGTGCATTTAGTAATTTTATCTAATATCTATGTAAATATAGATTGAAAAATCATCATCAGATAAACCATTTTATTAAAAATCTATTAATAATGAATTTCTCTTTATTATATTTATTAAACATATATTCATTAAAACTAAGTATGATAATATAATTATTTAAAGTAATTTTATTTATATAAAACCCTGATTTATGGCGACTTGTCACCACTTACTAACGTAGTCCTAGTTACATTGTGTTTAAAGTTACGCAAATATATATAATATTTCCTATAATATATTCTAATATTTATACACAAATACATAGATATATTACTTATTATTTTTTACAAATATATTACTTATAACATGACTATCTATTATAATAATGCCATAATATATATTACAAGAGTCCAGTCGCGGCGTCATTCAACACTTAAGAAAAAAATACTTATTTAAAAAACGTATAAAAATATAAACATAGCGGGATGACCGTTCCCCATTCTCCGCCGAATCCTGAAGGCATTGCGTGTTGAGAGGTGGAAATCAACGTGACAGTTCGCCTCGACACTAGAAAGCAGAAAACGGCAATATTAAATATTTTATTTCTTCAGAGTGTCTTTACACTACGTTCCCTTTGCCTACCCTACTGTGCGCGGGATATAGTGTGAACTTGATTTTGTTTTGACCTATTTCCTTGAGTGGTCATTAAATCAATTACCTGTCGCTTTTCTGGTCTCCATTAGTGGTTCAAATTATTATTAAAAAAAAACAACAGTTTCCGAAAAGTATGAATTTTAATAACAACTCCCTCGCTTTGCTTTGGCATGCATGTTGGCTGGCATTCACTCGTAAACGCTACAGAAAATGTGTACCTATTTCATATATTTTCCTTTGTGGTCTCATGTTGGCTATCATCTCATAATTTATTTGCATTCAAGTTTAAAATACTTCACGATCTGGTAAAACAGAACTGGTTTTTTGCCCTGCACATTTATGGTAAACACAATACAGATAATATAATATAGAACAAAGGATTGTGAACGTTGCTTTATAATATTTTTAGAGTTCCTTGTCTCAAAAAAAAAATGGAACCTTCATCACTTCATCGCGTCGCATCACTGTTGTTCATCTGTCTGTATGTCCATCAGACCATCTGTCAAGACCATTTATTTCAAGATCGCGTGGGGGTATCAAGCGAAAATTAATATTCATGTCAATGGTCCCTTGGATCAGAAAAAAATTAAGCTACTAAATCAACGCAATCAAAGGATGAGAATTTATGCTTCGTTTTGGCTGCATTTTGTATGAAATTCACAGCGTAATCAAAACCTTCTTCTTAAATGGTACTTTCCGTGGACCCACAATGGACTTTTGACACGAAGTGGGGACTTTGTAGTATAAAAAATAAGAAACAAAATGGAAAACGGAAAAGGATTTTATAGGAAAAAAATTAATTATAAACTTATATTTGTTGTTTTAAATTTCTAGTTGAGGTCAGTCGTGGCGCAAATGTGTGAATGTAAAATCGACTGCTCGTGGGTTCGATTTCCCCGCTCGAGGAAAGCTTAAGAGTTGTAATTCATTACTTGTGTCGATTTTAAAACTTTTACTTTTTAATACATACATCATCATCAATGGTGTCTATTTTTCGGTCGTAATAGATATGTAGGTTTGATTCCCAATAGTGGGAATGATTTTTTTATATGCCTTTGGTCTGGTAAAAAGATAAAGCGCGGCGTTGAGTTCCTTCGCTCAACTCGTAATATCTTGAAATGGTATGGCAAAGCACATAAAGTACAAGCCAATTAAATTCGCGACAACAGCTTACACTTAGCTTATATCGCTTATATTAGCTTATTTAGAATTTAAACTTAATTTTTTTTAATTGCTCAGTCACAGTGCTCCGCCTCAGATGTATGTGACACTTGCACAATGTTATATATATATACGAACGGACAAACGAGAAATTGAATTAATTTAATTCGCAAACTACCCACTTACTCGCATTATCATACAAAATCAATCAAAATAATTACACTTATTAGTATGTGTTTGTAAGTTCAGTGACATATTTACTATTTGTTAACTACGTAATTAATTAATTTACTAATCTGTATTACTTTTGTTTTCTGTTTTCTTGTGACAGTGTCTCAATACATTGAAAAAAGTCTCAAAGTTTAAACAGTAATTTTAAAGCAATTTACAAAATATTTTATATTGATGTAACATTTTTTATATATAAACCCATTGCAATTAGTTCTATTATATTTCTCATCAGTATCATTTTTTATTATCTATATTCTATGTACAGACACCGATCCCTTGTGATTTTATTATAAGTATAGATATAATATACAGATGTAATGAATTTTTAAATGCCACTTCATTAACAAAAAATGACGTTGGAATTTCGAGGTAAAAACGTGGGCGCCTTAAAAGCTGTATCGAAAATAAAAAATATATTTAAGAAGATTTTAATTGGTGACATATAAGATAAGGACCATAATAATTATACTCTTGATAATATATTTTAATATAGACATCAATTAAGTATTAATATGGTAACCATATAAAATAATTACGATAGATTTTTGACGCTTAGACGACATTGTTTATCCTTTTAGATTGGATGCGGATGCGAAATTTTTGACATGCGGGTTTAAAGAAACTTCTTAAAACGACTTTAATATTTAATATTTGAACAAAAATTGAAGAAAAATTTACTTAATTTACTGTAATAGTAATAGACTTTTGGATTATTTTTGTTGCGAGTATTTGAAAAAGATTTTTTTATGTTGGAAATACATAAATCCAATGTTATTCATATGTATATAGCTAGTTATAGTTACGTATCAATATCATCAAAGTATCAATTGCAAGAACTGAAATGAACTCTACAAATAAAAAAAATACTATTTTATTCAATAATTCTTGAAATTTACAACAAATTATATATATATAGAATGAATAAAATAGTATCTGCGGTTCGTTATCCTTGATAAAATATATCTATGTAAGTCGGTAATTACTAATAACTAGTAGTTATCCAAACTTGCGGTTCCGCTAGAGTTAGTTCGCAGGCCTTTGAAATAATTCTGTGCAATATAGAATGGTGGTGATGTAATTGTATAATAAAAATGTATTTTAATTTATGTATTCCTTAAGTGGGAATACTCACTCGTTAATACAATTTAAAAAAATCTAATCTATTTTAATAATAATATATTATAATAATAAATGAAAGACAAAATTTATATAGAAAAATATCACGTTTTTATTTTTTGGTTAAAACAAAAAGAAGAAACTTTTGTTTGCATTTCAAATTGACAAAAGTGTAGTATTTTCATATGTAGAAAATCAAAAACTAGTACAACTGGTTCTCAACTGATACAAGCTAAACAAATGTTAGAATAGATTATTCATTTATATTTTCCTGCCCATCTATTATATTCTGTAAATGATGAAACAATTTTGTAAAATACATTACATTAGTAGATGTAGTTAAGTCGTTAACAGGCGGTGAAATTAATATATGCAAATTGTTTTAATATATTTAATTACGATTACGAGGGTATTTTTTATCCAATCGACTATGCAGTTCACTAATAAAGCGGTTTTTTTAAGTTATTGTTATCTTTGTAAATAATAAAATATTTTTTTGATTATTTATTACCTTTTTTTACGGATTTTCTGCGTATCGTTGAGTTTATTTGTTATTAAGATTTTGATATCGGTACCTATTGGTTAACCTGCGCTGCACCTGGTTCTACGTACATACGAGTACATATATATCGTAATATATCTTGTATTATTAGCCCAACGTGTAGTGTTTCGGAGGTTTACACTAACATTTACTCTAAATGCATATATATAAACCGCTTGTTGTATATATAGCAAGAGGATTGTATTTATAAGCCGGTCTCAAGTCTGTGAACGGTCTCTACTACTGTTATACTGTTTTCTATACTGTTTTCTCTCATTAATTATAATCATATCAATGAAAGAAAACGGTATTCAAGACCGTTCCAAGACATGAGAGCGTTAAAGAGGTTAGGTGCCCAAGGGGCGCGACAGAAGTTGAGGGAGCGTGAACATAATGCCTCCAGTGTTGTATGACAGACGTTATTTTAACGCTTGGATAGAAACTCTCCCATAGATTTGATAAAATTAGTAAATTCGATGATCTCTAATCAAAAATGCCTCCAACGCAAATGTTTTCAGTTATGTACAATATAAAAGATAGGTCAAAATAAAAGTAACAAGACTGGCTTAATTTCCTTTTTAGAGACTAGAGTAGGTATACTCTCGGAATCTAGGCGTCGTGGCAAGGGTTTCGTACCAATTTCATGACCGGTAGGCCTTCCACCAATTTTTACTTTTTCTGTTATTTATAATTGGTTCATATATAAAAACGCTGTACATACGTACATATGTATATCAATATTTTCTATTTCTTCGGTTAACGATACATTGATTTATCATTTTCTCATGTAACATTTATAAATTATTATTAATAACTAGGAGCACTGCTACCACCAGCTCCGCAATCCACACATCCACACAGCCGCAAGGCCGGTAGCGGTCACTGACAGGCGCCGCCCGTCGTTACTACGGCATTCAGAGAATCATTTCCGCTCTCGTTTTAGCGCTCGATCGATACACATATTCTTCTTAACTTTGAAATTTATATTAATTTTTAAAAAACTCTTTACTCATTTGAACATGAATTTGTATATAAGTAGGATAGAATTAATACAATATGCTTTTTATCAACTGTAGGCTTGTACGCTTACAGTGTAAGCAGAAAAAAAATAGAGTTAAAAACCTCTGTTCTGTGCTTACATTGAAATTTGGCGAAATTCTACGCTACGTTTTGTCTTAAAAGAACGTGGAAATGAAAATAATAAATTCCCCTTATTATTTTCAGATCTTGCCCTACGAGCTGGTGAAATCACAACCGGTGCATAAACAAGAACCCCATCATGTGGAACCAGAAAATAATTTCGCGAACATACATCAACAACTACCTAATGCTCAAATTATACCAAAGTCTGAAGAAAGTTCAAATCATGACGAACAGATTATTTCAGTAAGGATTACATCATCAGTAGCCGTTGGCAGAACAAAATCGAAGCCGACTTACAAATTACCACCTAAAAGTAATAATCACAACGAGAATGAATTCCATACTACTGTCTCACCTATAGACATAGCTCAAACATTCGCCTCTACCACTGAAGGTGAAATAATAACTTCTACTATTCAAACAACAGTCTTAGAAGATCTTGAAACTGCGACAGATATACCGCCAAGCCTTATTGGTGCTAATATCGAATATATTAAACAACTCCAAGCAAAAAAGGGCACAAGAGGTTTAAACCATTACGAGAGATTACATCCTTACCATTTAGAAGACGACCAATCTTATTCTAATCAAGCAAATGATTCCATTGCAGAATCTTCAGTTCACTCCGTTGTAGAAAACGATGAACTTATTGATGACGTGCCACTGGCGCGATCCGTACCTTTATCATACTCTTCTAAAAATTATATTCAAGAACCACCGCAAGGGCGTCGTAGCAGCTCCAGATTAACAACTGTTAATTTCAATGTGGTGCATGATGCACCTAAAGACGTGAAATACAACAATGAACAATTACCAGCGTATGTAAACACAAACCAAAACGAAAATGAAGACTTAAATAAATTTTATAATCAACCTTCTAAAGTGTACAGCCAGCCCGCTCAAGTGTACAGTGAACCGGCAAAGTTTTACAGCGAGCCAGCTAAAATTTACAGTGAACCGGCTAAAATTTATAGTGAACCAGCTAAAATCTATAGTGAACCAGCCAAAGTATATAGTGAACCAGCAAAATTTTACAGTCAACCTGCTTCTTTACATTTATCACCTGACACTTTATCAGATCAGGTCAATTGGAGGAAACAATCTGCGACGTCAACTTATAGTAGCACAGTAATAAGTACGACGTCACCATCTATAACGAACCCACCCCATCCTTCTAATCGTAGGGTATTGGAACAGCATCCGGAAAAAAATTATGAAGTAGATGAAAATGTGAGCGTAAAGACTGACGGCAGAACCCACGGGGAACAACCCGCCGGTCAAGAAAACTGTAAACAGGAGAACTGCAAAGTTGGCTACGTTGTGGAAGGTCGCCAGTTCAGAAAATATAGAGTCGAAGAAAGAACTCCAGATGGATTCATCGTAGGTGAATATGGAGTGGTTAGAAATGAAGACGGTGCGCTCAGGGGGGTTAGATACACGGCGGACAGCGACGCCAGTCCACGACTTATTCACGATGCGCTTATGAAGTTCCTGCAGTTAAAATAGGTCAAATTCTGGTCGAATATTGTCATTGTTTGACACGAATATGTTTGCTCACTTTATTTATATATAAATAGGATTCTTGATGGCTTTTCCACGCTTTTTTCTAAACACACAACTCTATAGATGGGAAAAGACTGAATGTCATCTGTTATGTATTAACTTGTATCTTAATATATGATACTAAAATAAAATATTTTTTACGATTTGTGGTGTATCTTTCTTTTTCAGTTGATAATATGGCTTGGATATGGCTTACTGTGATATTCATTTTGTTGTTTTGATGTCTGAGATAAAAATTATCTCTCGCTGAAGTCATAATTAAGTGTTAACCTGTTGGAAATATAATAAATATTGCTATAACTAAATGTTCCTATATAATTTTAAAATAAAAAAGGGTCGTAGACGAAACAAACTGCTTTATTAGTATATAACACATGCAAGCAGACAACGCTTAAGGATAGTAGATTTTTGAAATAACCATATATATATTTACTTTTATGTATAACAAAAATGTATTCAATTTGATTAAACTTTTATATTAAGTCAACAATTTTATCTATTATTAAAAATTTCAAATAAATTGTTAAATTTGATTGATACAATTAACTGATATTTCATAAGAATTATTGTTACTACTTTGAATATTGGTTGAAGAACAGCTACTTTTATCTTTTATAGTTGTTAATATAATATAACAAAATATATTTTAAGTTTCAAAAATCACTTATAGCTATTTTTATGAGTAAAACTAAATATTGTAGAAGTTTCATAGCGATCGTGCGACTCATAGATATAGTCTTGCAACAAAAATTATATAAGCTTACATTTAATTGTATTCTAAAATTATTTTTCAATATTGGTGCCATAAACATAGGTCAAAGTCACGTATCGACTTAACTTACTTACTTACACAAACTCTTAACACTTACATGAATATAACTTCAGTAACTTTAATAACTTACGAATACATTTCATAAATATTAAATATCGACTTAGCACAAACATATGAACTTAAGACTCGAGTGACGGACACATCTTTTCACGATTTAAGTAATTAATATACGACGTGAAATATTAATAGAGCATTCATTACTATTTATTACTCTTCCAGGCTTTATCTAATTCTGATATATTAACAAAATATGTATACATTGCCAACATTTAATAGCAGTTGCCCGATTTTTGCAACAATCTACAAAACACTCGTGGAAGCACATAAATCTTTCAGACGACCAACTTTTAAGTTGAATTCATAAATTATTTCGATGTTTCTTTATGTTTATTAGGAAAAAATACAATTAATAATTAAATTTATTTTTAAATATTATATTTGAATCAAAATAATAACTAAATTATATTGAGATTTCTTTTTTATTTAGATAAATAAAAATTAATCCGTACGCACAGACAATCAATTAAAAATACCAACTAAAAAGGAGGTTGTCTGTGGTGGTCCTTAAATTTATTTTTATCACAATCCTAGTACAGATTTATTACTGGTTATATATAAACATATTTTAGATATGTGAAATTACCTCGTTGAGTGTACAAACTTTAAATGTTAAATATTTGTTTTATTTATGATAAAATTTTCAACAGAGTAAAAAGATTTAACGAAATATTTACCTTATCAATAGCAGACGATTACATTTGAAGCTTTATTATTTTAATGATAATATAATATATATAAAGTGTAAAACATTGATATCCGGCGATGAACTATTACTTACTTTATTAAAAAATAATTAAATTAATAAGTACGTGTTAACGAAAATGTTATTTTAATATAATAATAATAAATTTAGTCATGAAAGTGGCTGTAGTAATTGAGCAGTAATTATATTTTTTTGCCTTGAAATGTACAGGTCAAATTTTTGAGACATTCATTCATTTATAACATTTCTTAAAAATTTAAGTTAAGAATTAGAAGTTAAGTATTAGTTATAGAGAATAGAACGCCATTTATAACTCTAATCACAAGTTGCTACTAAGCAGTTACTTGTTCATAATGTAAAATAAATAATGTGTAAATTGATATGTCGGTCTTTATATAACATTTATGTGGAGTTTTGAGAAACTGGAATACATACATATTTCAAATTATTTCTAAAATGATTATGTTTTCTTTTTGCTATTTTTGTAAATTAAGATATATTTAGATATATCAGGGAGGATCCAAACATTTAAATTAGTACCAATGAGTTTTAGAATTTACTTCATGTAGCGTATACTGTAACCACTTCAATAGTATAAAAACTAACAAATTAGACATTCCGAAAAATATTAAAGGATCTCAAAATATAATACTTAAAATTCCAATAGTCATGTCAAAAATTTAGCTTAAATAGTTAACTTTAAAGTATAATCACCACTTGAACAAACTTGTCATGTACGAAATTGTTAATATATTTAAATTATAACTAATTTAAGGAATGGCAGTGACACACAAGCTTCGTGCCAACATATTCAAGATCTAATAAACGAATATAATAAAATAAGATTCTAAGGTTCTTTTGACATTGTGAAGTCTTTTAGCCACATTAGTCGTACGTTTCCGATTCCTGCTGCACAAGTTTAAACCGCCGGGGGCTCTTGACAGCGACGGATCCGTGGCCTTCCAAAGATAAGCGACCTTTCATTTGTAAATACCTTTAAATAAAAAAGAAATTAATACAACTCTACCTTGCCACAACACACTTGCAACAAGCAGCCTTGGAGTCAACGAGTTATGAATCAAATATGTAAAAATAAATATACTACTTGTGTATTATACAAAATAAATTACAATAGATATAAAATGTGGGTATATAGAGAATAATATTTATGTGAATTACCTTTTAATGTAACGGCATACAAGTTTGGTTGGACGTTGTTGCCATTCATCTAATACTTCTTTGGGAGCCAAAACCTAGAAAAGATATTTTGCTATTTTATCTTAATTCACTTAGATGTAATTACATTTTATTTTAAATAGTTTGAATAAAAAATAAGAATACGAACACAAAAACTTTTGTTAAAAACAAAAATTGAACAAAAGATTTATAAAAAAGTAAGTTTCACATTATTGCCACAAGCAGAACTGATTTGAAAAAAAAACTGTTGTGTTCTTTTCACTTTCTACTTGAAATCAATATTCAACACATGTCGAAAAACACAATGTCTTTTTTCTTGTCTCAGGGTAAAATTTTTCCCTAAACGTGTATTAAATTGCAGTCAAATTGCATCATATAGACAAACGGCACGTTTTATGAAGCAATATTAAATAATTCAACTAAAGTGCTTTTCCCTATGCAGAAATTATGGCTCGTGCTATAAAACGACATACGTGACTTGTTACTTATTGGAAAAATACTTATTTGTTAAATAATAAATAATTCAAACATTATATCTCGCTATGCAAAGGTATTCGAGCCGTAGGAAATGTGTTGAGCTTTTTAAACGTAGCATGTCTAGAATAACATATAGGGTGGGTTAAACGTACCAGTAAAAACAAAGAACAGATTTAAAAAATTGTAAATATTTTGTCCGCCTTTTCTAAAATAACATATCTGTACTTATATTGATTTTCTAATTTGAGTACAAAAAATGTCATCTCTATAGATTTTGCAATAAATAATGTCAAAACGTTAGATTTTTTTCCATTATCATAAAAAAAAAAAAAGTTTTTCATCAACGCAAACAAAAGACATCAGCGTTTACGTTAAATTATGAAATTTATTTAAAATAGTACTTACAGTATAAATTAAGACAAATAATTAAAAAATATAATTGAAAACTACAAAGTTTATTTTTCCAGTTAATTTCATATACACAATGGCCAAAATACATGAAAGGTTATAACTGGGTAAAACCAAACGCGCAAAATAGAGCAGAAAAATATTTCTACGTAGTATATACTACATGAGATATGCGTAATAGAATATTTAGGATGCTTACTTGATCCCCTTTCAAACGATCAAGGAGAGTGACACAAACAACGGCGGCTTTGATTCCGGCGTGGTGGGTGAGCGCAGCGAAAGCCAGAGACTCCATTTCGATGTTAACGACACCAGACTTGTGGACATTCTCCAAATACTCCATTTTGTCAGTCTCAGTAAAATCGCAGAATGCACCGTCCAATCGGCCTTGCCCTAAAAACATATTATTTATCGTTGTAACGTTAACATATTATGTCTCACGTTTTGCTATCGTTAAAGCGATAAACTAAACACCCTATAATTTACATTTTTAAGAAAACAGGAAAATAAAAGTCTTTTAAAAGAAAACAGATAAGTATTTTTAGGACGAGTCGGAAGCTTGCGTAAATAATGTTTACGTTACGACAACATATTACTTAAATTCTAGTAACAATATTATTGCAATAACATCAGTAGACATTCTTGAAATCTTGAAATTATTAGAATTAAAAAACGATGATACCTTCATAGAAATCATACGTGCACATAGTTTTGCCAGTCACCGTGTCGTAAGGATCTTCTGGGTCGGAGAGCCCTTTCAGCTCTCGAGCGAGCCTTCTATCCAATTTTGCCGGTCGTTGTATATTTTTACCAAGGACGCACTATTACCAAGAAATAGAGAGATTTTTTATATTTAAGACCACTAATTGTTTATGTAATACAATAATAGGAAGAAGACAAAAATCCGCCGTGGCATATCGGCACAGAGTATCTCTGTGAACGCGACGCTTGTGTGTTCAATTCTCATTCAGTGAGTTAATTATTCTCATTTCCTCTCTCTGTTTCCTACAAAGTGCGGTGTTATTTCCGCCACTCAACAGTGGCCACAATGCCTCAAAACTTGGGAAACGGAGTGCCTTGACACTATGTTTTCTCTCTGCTAACTCTGCTATTATACAGGATACAAGGAGAAGATAAGAAAAGTATCTTGCATTATAAGGTAAAGTGGTACATTAAATTAATATATAAGTACCTGTGCGTATAATAACTATTAACATAAGCCTATGATTACCAGTTCAAGAACATTTTTAAGAGCGCCGTCGACCGCCTCCTCGGATATGACAACGGTGCCACCCTCATAGCCGATGCCTCCACATGTGCCAATTCTAAAGAAAACTGGATCTCGTACTTTAGCGTGGTACATCAGCTTTATCACCTCGTGCAGCAGAATCCCAACAGAAGGTATACCCATGCCATGCTGTAATATAACAAATAAATGTCATAATCAAATTTTAATTAATAATAAAAAATAAATAATTTAATTATGTTAACAGATATTTTAAATTAATTGCCTACGTTTTTCACACGAAATATATGATGCTATTAAACATATAAAACATCAATAAAGAAGTAATAGGTAATCAATCAAATAAATGATATGTAGGTAAATTTTGCATCTGTTGGGCTATCTGATCTCAAATGCGAACAAAAATCCTATCACTATAATTCTGTATTTATTACACTTTATTAAAATTTTCTAGTCATAAAGATTTCTTTGTTGAGATCATCAATGGAGAGGCATTGCATGTTTGCGCAATTCAACAACGCGCTTTGCCTCGACACCAGAGCGAAGAACTGAAAATATAAATAAATATTTGAATTAAAAAGTATGTCAATATAAGTTAAAAAAGAATAATTGCATAATAACGATTCCATTGTAAGTGCAATTCATTAAATCAGATCTGTTCCGATAATTTATTTTAATATTTCTTAATGGACCACTCCGACTCGGTTCACATTGAGATAATTGAAAGCCGCACAATAGTTTTTAAATTAAAAAGCATCTTCGTGCAGAATTCATCAACGTGTACCTACGACCTACTTACCACATAAAAACGGAGGAATAAAATTAATTTACAAGAATAAAAGAAAAAGAATTAAATATATATTAATCAATTATGTAGCGGCGTTGAGTTCCGCCACTCAACACGCGTTGCCTCCAGAATTGAGCGGAAAGGGGAGAACGGAGTGCCTTAACACTCCCTCCCTCTGCCTACCCTGCTATGCGCGGGATAGAGCGTGAAGTTGAAGCTAAATCAATTATGAATTAATTATTATTAGGAGATTGTTCGCTTAAACGTAATAGCATACATTTTCGTATTAAATATTAATTGTTTAAATCAATAACCTATCTATGCAAAGTACTGAACGAATTTGATATATTTATTCCGTATATGTGTAATATAACACTATTAAACTGTTAAGCTTACACTGATGCACAGGACGGGGCCGACTTTAAACATGGAGTATCGATACGAGAACTGACTAATGTCCTGCAACGTAGTACCGCAAGGCAACTTGTGACCGATCTCTGCCATGATTGTGTATGCGAACTGCTCCATACGCTTCGGTGTCCCTCCCATGCAGACGAACTATGACAAAAAATAAACAATATTATAAAACATAAAAATCTTATAAGGTTTTTGGTTTTTTAATATATGTTTGAAGTAAAAAGTAAGTAGCTTTATTTTACCTTAACATCTCCAAACATCTCAACAAGATCATGAGAGCCACTGCCCAGCGCCAAATGATAGAGGATATCTTGGTCCATAAGTTCGATATTGGGGTTGCGAAGACGTACAGTGCCATCGGGATATCTTTAAAAAAAAACATAATTACTAAGCATCATTTTATGAAATAGGTAATATTAGTGTATCTGTTAAATAGAAGAGAGTTTCTGAGTTCCTCATACTTGAAGGTTTATGTCAACCATATAAGCATTATGTAATCCAGCTCATGAATATCGAACGGTAATAAGGTGTTAAGTATTACAGTAGTAAATAGGAACTGAGCTTTTATCTCTATTTTTTGTATCAATTAAATTAACATAGAGTATCCTTAATAAATATCTTCTCACAGGAGAACAAAGTGATATGAGAGTGAAAGTAGGTGGCTTGAACGTAAATTGCCTGCAGTACGCAGATGATGCAGTGCCCATTGCACCATCAGAATGCGAGTTGCAGACATTAGTCACCACTCTGAAAGAAGGATGTGAAAGACCATGACGTAAATTTAGATCCCTTACACCAGAACCTACACCGACAGTAGACGAGGTGAAAGAGGTATGTATGACCGTGCCGTTTGGCGCTCCGATCTCTCTGACTACCCCGTTAGGGATGAAGTGTGAAACTGTGTATGTGTCTGTATATATGTATCCATAATAATGTCACCTAATGATAGATAATTAATTATGTTTCTAAATTCAAACAATTTAGTTCCCTTAATGTCAATGGGCTTCTGAAAAATCCTTAACCTTTGAGGAACATATTTTATAAGAAAATAAAATAAGCATACGAATCTGATTTTTCAAACATATTTTCTTAAGTATATAATAGAAACCATGGTGTCGCAATGAAACAGACTTTTTTCGAGCGGTTGCGGGTTCGATCCCCACTCGGGGGAATGTATTATTTTCATATAGTCCACTCTAGTAGACAAAGTGCGGCGTTGAGTCTCTCCTCTCTATACTACGCAGCTACGTAACGCTTCGAATGTGGACGAAAAACGGAGAACGGAGTGTTTTATCACTAGGTCTTCGGTGCTATATGCAAAACAAAAATTTAAAACTAAACAAACGTTGTTATAGCTGGAGCAGTAAGAAAATTGTGTGGGTACAAAAATATATTTATTATTAATAATAAATATATTTAATATTAATATATTATTTTCGCATATTTTTAGTTATTGAAAAAAAAAGAATGACACGTCAAACAAACTTTAATTTGCTCACTTAAGTGGCCGTGGACAAATTATCTTCTGGAATCATTATTAAATTGATAAATAAAGTTTACAAGGTATTAATTTAAAAGAACAACCTAACACTGTTTTTATCCACTTCTTCGCCGTCAAATACCTTCCTGTGCGGCGTGTGGTATCCATTGTGACGTTCGGGCGACTGATCGACATTCTCCAAGCTGACCTTGTCAGAGATCCCGTTGGTTTGAGGCATCGCTTATGACTGGCAAGAATAAAATAACAAACCTTATACTCGCTCTACTCCATCTTTCTTTTATCTTTTTGTTTTACCGCTTGGAAATGCATTCTCTCCACCTGCGTGTATCTATGCATGTTTTAAATGCCAGGTAAAGAAAACGGAACTACGTACGGCTTTGTTGATAATAAAAAAATTATTTACTTTAAGAACCGAATGCGTTATTAAAAGAATATCAATATATGATAACATATTAGTTTCTGCACTGTAAACAATGATTTAAGTTTACCAAACACAGTTTATATTTTTTATCATATACCTACATAATAAAGAAACGCGTGATTGTTAATACAGTAGAAACTCGATTATCCGGCCCTAAGTTATGCGGATTCGTGATTATCCGGACTATAAACCGCGATTTATTACAACCGTGATTTTATACAACTTATTAGAATGAAACCTAAAAAAAATTATATGTACTCAAATGCGTAATTCATTTATATGTGTATACATTTTATGTTAGAAAATATAAATAATATCCTAATAAACGTTGATTTTCGTTGACATGTAAATGTATCTTTTAATAGGCATATAACAATTTTGTGCTACGTAAACTCAAAACCAGCTTTTCTTTATAGATTCTAATATCCGGATTTTCTATTATCTGAATAATTAACTACAAAAATTAGTCCGGTTAATCGAGTTTTTACTATTGGCAAACAACTCGATCAAGGTCACTGTGTAGTTATTTCGTCCAAACATAGATAAATGAAGGGACAAAAAGATCGAGGAATGTGCTTATAGAATAATTTAGTCTTTTACTGAATGTTCCTAACTATACGATATAAAAATTTCTTTTTCACGTTGATAAATACCACAAGCCTAATTGCATATAAAATTTCAGCTTCAAACATTTTATATAATATAATTTAATTTTAATTTCAATAAATGATAATAATTTAAAATGATGTAAGAAAAAGTGCATGTTGCAACGAATGTCGTTGAATGAATGCTGTTGCGCAAGCTGCAATTCGAATGTATTGCATCTTATGAAAGTATAGCCAAAGCTATTATTTTACAATAACATAGTTAAAATATTAATCGAAAGTCATAAAATAATATTTAATATTAAATTTTTAGAGACTATTAAGGAAAATATTATAAAATCACTTAATATATCATAGTTATTAATAAAGAACAATAATAACATAATTATAATAAATATTACAAAATATTAAAAAAAAAAGAACTTACCGTATAAAATATAAACACAAATGATATTTAACCTAAATCACTGTCGAGCGCAACGAAAGCGTCTGCGCTGCGTCAGTTTCCCGAATACAAATAAGATTCAGACGGCAGGGGCTCTCTAGGCGACCATAGAAACGCTTAATCCTTAACCGACGGGTCGACGCACGTGTGTCGGCAATGAATTAATTAATACAAGTACGTGCAGTAAACCATGCTGTTACTTTACCCTTTCTTATAATAACGTTGCATGGATATTTCCCATACATTCCTCATACAAAATTTTATGATATATTATTAAAAATTATATAGCGCTTACATTTGTCATTTATATAGTACAAAGAAATAGAATACTTTACGTAATATTGTCATATAATTTTTTTTTAAATATTTGTAAATTGAAATATGGCTAATTACAAGATTAAAATTTTTCAAAAATATAGTTTTATATTTATAGTAATTACCGACATAAAATATATTACATTAAAATAACTATAATTATTTCTTTAATTCTACTCAACGTCTAGATGACATTAATATGGGTATGGTTAGTAGATATATAGTTATACTGTGTAATTTCTATAATATCTACCTAACTCCGAGCAATTTTTTCTAAAAAAGAATTATTATTTATTTATAAAGTAATTAGTCGTAGTATTAGTTATTTGATATTAGTATTTGAGGCTATCGTGATGCAGCAACACATGCGTGCGATATAGTCGCACGTCAGGGTTGTTGGTTCGATACCCATTTTGGTAAGTCACATATTAAATATTTTCATTTTCTCGCTTTGGTAACGAGGTAAAGCACTACGTTGAGTTCCGCCGCTCAACACGCAATGCCTCAAGATCTAGCCTGAAAGTGGGAAACAGTAGTGTAGTGTAGTTGGAAACGGAGTGTCTAAACATTAGATTCCCGGTTTCCCTCTGACTACCCTGCTATGTGCGGGATACAGCGTGAAGCTAAAAAATTAAAAATACAAAAGTTAAAAGTTTTTATGAGTGTCTAAATACATTGTCATAAAAGAATATTACTTTTTTACATGAATAATAACCATCTACTCTATACAAGTCCAATTTAAAAAGAAAATATTTAAAAAAATATATTATGTAATTTAAAAAAAAACAAAAAGAGAATAACGCTGCTTCACTCTGTTCGCGTAGTAAGACACAGAAACTTCAATATACTTTCCGTTCAAATCATAAATTTATGTTGAACTTTATCTATCTCGCGGCTTCGCCCGCTTAACATATATAATTATTCATTTACTAATCTATATTACTTTTGTTTTCTAATTGTTGTACAATTTTAAAAGCGATACGAAAGTGAAATCAGTGCGGCAGTGGGCGTGTACAGGCGGGAATAAAGATTATGATAGTTACTTACATTAGATAACTGGAAAAATATTATAGTTACAGCTCAAATGAAGGGTCGTTCTCGGGTAACAGAGGCACACGTTTCGATACATTGTTTGTTGTCTCATCGAAGCGAAATAAGAAACAAATTTAAATATAAATGTGTCCTAAGTAGAGATTGAACTTACAACACAGTAAAATATTTTTTTCGTAAAAACATTTAATATAGGTACAGACGTACTTTTTCACTGCTTTATTATATTAGATATAGATCACATATTGGTGACATTTTGTTGAGTCAAAAATAAAATAAATAGATAATCAAAAGATATCTTTAGAATTATGTAAATCAAAGCTGTACTATAAAAAAAGCTGTATTAAAGTTTCCGTATAGATAAGCCTACAGTTAAAGTAGGTTACTGGTTACGAGAGGTCGAGTCAAGTTCACCTAGTTTTCACTATGAACCAAACTATTATTGTTTACTGACACAACAATACGATTTATCGAACAAAATTAATATGGAAAATTTTAAATATTCTATAACGTAGATATGTATGTGATACTTAAAATATTTGATATTTTGTAAAATTTCCCGTTACTTACGTAATTGCGAGAGGACGTACTACGTAATATTTTTTTTTGTGTCAATATAAAATAGACAAACTAGACATCATATATATACATACAAAAATGATATAATTAATCAGAGCAAGCCTTATTTTACTATATTGACGTTCATTTTAAATGATACTCACTCGTCGCGGAGTTCGTCATTGTCGAAGGACATTCTTGATGTCACACACAAGCACTACGTGATGTAGATACAATTGGGTTACGTGGTGCTAAACAGCGTAGGCGGATCGATGGGTGCAGCGACCCTAGCAAATGTTGCGCGACTGTACTATGTGGAAGTCCGGCCGTCTCTTCTCCGCCCAAACGCGGTAGCGGGTAGGGCGCGGATGCGTAGAGAGAGCTTGCGCAGCCCGCCCGGTGCTTCCACATTGACAAAAAGGTTCGCGTGAAAACAAATTTCAACCAAAATATGTATATACGTTCAATATCTACTATACTTTGACATTAAACAACGTGGCGATTATGTTATCGTTACCAATGATATCAGTTATCTCGAGTACATTAACTTGTGTAGTACAATTTTCACTATTAGTTATTGTGAAAAATTTTTACACCTAACTCTGTCGGTCTGACATTTAAATAAACCACCTAAATCATATAAGAAAAATGAAAAGAAACTCAAACTACAAATGGCACAAGTGTGTGACTGTAACGCGACGGTTGTGGGTTCGATCCCCACTCGAGGAAGTGAAATACATATATACGTTTATATTTCTATTTCTTTGATTCTCTGGTGACGAGGCAAAAGCGCGGCGTTGAGTTCTGCCACTCAACACGCAATGCCTCCAGAATTCGGCAGAAAGTGGGAAACGGAGAATCATAACACGAGGTTCCTTTTGCCTACCCTGCTGTGTGCGGGATACAGCGTGAAGCTGAAATGAAATAAGGTCCAACCTTTTATTGCTAGCAGTGACATGTAGGTTACGTAACTTAAGGAAATTCTTGCTTATGTAATTCTATCCAACCCTACTCCAAATCTTTGTCATCGGAAACAACAAATCTACTCTCTATTTTTTTTATTTCCGTGAGATTTTTTTTAAATACATTTCGTCAAGATTGTTAATTATATACGTTTTTTATTTTTATACATTTTTAAATAGTTTAATGGTTGGTGCCAATAAGATGTAACATTATAGCAAATCATAATTTTTAAGTGAAAATTCTTCAAAGCCATTGACTTATAGACATTGTAAATGTCACATTCAGTTTCAGATTTCAGTATCATCATACACAGAGACAGTTAAGACGAGTTCGAATTTTATTGTCATCTTCAAGCTGAGAGTGATGTTTTAATGAAACTGTTTTCGTTTAAAATGTACATTTACATGTTCTTTTCAACCTCGCTCTGTATCCCGCATGCCCACTCTGCCACATGAGTACATGCGAACCTCTCAATGTTAGTTTGTTCGTTTTATACTACTATCAAAATAATACAACTGTTTAATACTCACAATTTATCCTAGAAAATTGTAAAAAATTAGATCGATTAGCCCGAAAAATCTACTTACAATCCGTTAGTATACCAGACTTACTGATTCACAATGCAAATACACTCCTTCCTCGTCCTTCTACGATACGAAATAGCAAAACAGGATTAACTCGTTCATATACACATTATCTAAATTAGTTTTCATTATCCCGGGACTCCGATTCCCCCGTGCTCCCCCATTATAACGTGTTGTTTTTATTTAAATAATAATACAAGTATGTAATGCTTAACACTCTTTATTGGAAGTAAATTTACATGAATACATTGATAATAACATATTAATTCATATAATTGATTACCTAACACGCCACTTCCATTTACTGTAAATCAGAAATTGATATTTGATGTGAATATTGAAAATAGGTAAGTTAATTTTAACATATAAACGAAATTCGACGAAAAAACCAATCAAATATGATTTAAGGGGAATAAAACACTAGTTTCAATAATAATAACAAATATACAAAAGGAATAAAATTAAAGCTACAAAGATAAGATATAATGTTTTAGAACATACAATCTTGATAAAATGGCAAGATGTAAGTAAAATAAAAATTAAGCGCTTTCGCTGCAGTTTACCATCCTGTTTTGTATGTAGGTATATGCAATGACGAGATAAATTTACTAAGAGATCTAAAAGAGTATATTCAAAAATTGAACTTATTACGTTATTGACTAGCAAAAAATATACCACTTAATTGAATTATGATCACTGAAATATTTGCATATATTTAAAACCTTAAACGTTACCTTATACAAATTATATTTTTAACAATTCTGAGCAAATATTCTTTTAGCTTTTGTTTATTTAAATTAATAAAATAAAATTGAAAGTGACATAGCAAATATTGAAAATAACTCAATTCAAATAAAAATAAAAACAAGCCACAAGCAAAGTTTATTATACTTGCTATTAGTATAGATAAATTTGAAATTCATGTAGATTAGTTAAAACAGTAAGCACAATTAGCAGAAACATTATTTTTATATTGATAACAATATTACTCACTTATGAATACTAAATATGTAGTTTAAAAAGAAATATAGAGCGAGGACGCAAAAAATCATTCGATATTTCCATAATAATGGCAAAAAAAAATAATGAAGAGAGAAGAATGTATTCAACTCTTTGACCACTATAAGAAAAATAGAGTTTAAAATAATTCACAAATCCAGCGGGCAGGCTCTCTCTATCTAAAAAGGCTGTATTAAAACAATTGATTGGGCTTCCATTGCCATTTGGGAACCAAGGCCGTTAGCATTTTGAATTACTTGTCACTAAATGAAGTATGGAGAACAATACTAGATCATCTACAATAATATCACGTGACAATCAGCACAAAACAAATCAAGACTTATTAATATGTAAATAAATCAGGTTCACGCTGTATCCCGCACACAGCAGGAGGCAGAGGGAACCTAGTACTAAGACACTCCGTTTCCCGCGTCCTGCCAAATTCTGGAGGTATTGAGAGGCAGAACTCAACGCCAACTCAAATCATTACTGATGTATAGAAACTAAATTCGTATATATCAATAATTGAGATGTTATATAAACATCGATCGATGCCGCCACTATATTTGTAATGAATTATCAACGTTAAAAAAATATTGTAAGCTAACTTTAAAATAAACCACCTTTCTGTATATAATGGTGAAACAATCGGTATCACTTGGCATTATTTAAGTTATATTCAAAGAAAATGATAAAAAGAATAATTACTTAAGTGTACATTTTCCAGTTTCTGCATTTTGCAAGTTTAAAACAAAATATTTAAATCACATATACAGGTTATTAGCAAAATGTGAAAAAAAAAATTATTGTATTCAATTTTAAGAAATTTAGTAAAGCCTTTATACTTACGCGAGGTAAGATTAAACTTATTACTAACTTATAAAGTTTTTTGAAAAAAAATTAACTACATTATTTTTTATAAGATATTTACATCAATATCCCCTGCTGTTCAGAGATGTTGTTTTGTTATATTAGGAGAATTATTTCACTTGTGTCTACTTAACATAACTTAACGGTCACCGCCTTATTAATCTATAATTCATCTAGGTAACGCTGGTTCAGTATAAATAGTTCTTTCTGGGAAATACAGCATGGGGTTCCTTGTAATTAGGATCAGGTTGATTGCGGTAACGTCGAGCGAGCCAAACTGCGAACAGCTGCAAGAACACAATAAGTATTAAATTATTATTCCACTTTCACGCAAATTAATTGTAATGTACTATACATTACAATTAATTTGCGATTAACTCAACACCTGGGGTCACATAAGACATTTAGTATCGTATCGTATAAGTACATCATAATAATTGGCACTTTAGCTTTTTGATTATCATCACATGATCATAGATATTAAATATCTATTAAAATTTCAATAAATTTTCATATATACTTATTTTATTTTAGAGCTTTCCACACTTTTACATGCCAAATACTTAGTGTTTTCGTATTTTAATTAGCTACCATTACAATAGAAAACATATAAAAGCATGCATATAACACAAAAACAAAACTATTAAAACTATTTGATGTTTATTAATATAACACTTAAAATTAATTATTAAGAAAGCGCGATGCTCTGGTAGACCATTTTTATTACTTCAAAGGAGAAGAGATGATAAGGATAATTTTTCCTCATGATAACACATATCAGTGTCAGAATATATTTATCTATTATATAGCCTAACGTGTATAGTGATTCCAATAAGAATGGTTCGGTCTGCAAGTCGCGGCTGCTGTACAGTTAGGTTTACTGAATTTAGAACATTGGAACTCGGCTGGTTGGAACTCTTTATGTAATTAAAAATGTAATACAAGCTAAACATACTCTACAGTCCCACTGTAATTTCTTTCAATATAATTTTTAAACAAACAGAAACAAAATACCAGTACAGTACTTAAATTTATTCTGCAATTGTTTTTTTCTTTTGAGTTGGTGGCGGGCTGCGAATATTCTTTTATCAACTCTTCTCCTTCCACATAAACGTCAAAAAGCATAATTTGATCGTCTAAATAAGAAAATGCATTCATATGTGAAACGATACAAAGTAAAAATTTTGCATTTTAGATCATTAGAAAAGAAAGGCGTGCACTATAAGCATGCAATGTGTACACAGGCTATACGTTCATATGGCATTTTTTATGTAACAAATATGCTACTACATGCAAATTTAAGAAACCTTATAAGTCTATGCCATATGCGCAAGCTGTAAGCGCTAAACCAATCCACCTTTTTAATTATTAATCTTGAGATCATTCACAGAAATGCACTGGGATTAGCACGCGGATCCTTTTGGTTTCGATATCGAACCGTCAACCAAACACCCAAAAACTGGAAAAACCATGTTGTTAGTCACACTGAGGCCCACAGAGTATCAATGTTATTTACAAGAGTGATGCACAAATGAAGTGTTAGTTACTATTTTTTTTTATTATAATTTTTTTTATACGTTTCATATTTTTTATTACACATATTTCGATCAAATGTTCAGAATTTTAAGCATTATAATATTTGCAACAGTAATCGACAAGCTCTGAGGATCGATCCTTTTTTTCACTTCAGAAATAAAGATTTCGCTACTACCAATGTGAACCTGTTTTTTGTTTGCCAACATTTTTATTTTGTAACTTAAAACTAACATTTTTTAATATCTATAATGAAAATATTTAATTATGGTGTCGATTAGTGGCACCATTACCCAATAATATTAATTATTAATGTGAACAGTACAAACTTATAGTTTTATATTACAACATTGACCACCACAAACAATTGAATGAAGTAATGGCAAATAAAGTTGTCAGATATTTGCAGTTCTGAGTGATGATAGCTGTTCATGCCTGATCTGAGAAAGACGAGGGTCTTTGTCCCAGCTGGTACACATTTGTAAGACCCCCCTCCATTCTTACCTAGGAAAGAACACTACTATTTTGCATTTTTTGACTTAGAAATTATTAAATAAATTCCCCTTTCTCCCTTAACATTTGACTTATATTTTGGATGGCCCTTGAAAATAACCTAAATATAATAAACTTTTACTTAACAAATAACTTCTGTGATGACGTTGAATATTAATTCGTTGTTGAATGAAAATAATATTAATTAATTGTTGAATGAAAATATTGTTTGTTAATGTAACCAAGAAAATTGACGCAGCAGACAAGCGTCATAACATGAAACTTAAAGCATTCATATTCTTATCTTTTTCTGATAACTTGTTTATACAATTGAAGATAAAGAAATAAATGCGTAGCAAAACAGTTTAATGTTATGACAAAAAAATATATATATTATATTATATTATATATATATATATATATTACAATGTATAAAGTGTGCATAGATAGAGGGAATCTATTTTTAAGATACTCCATTCCCCAATTTTCGAAACATTGAGTAACAGAACTATCTTCATACTGGAAGAAATGAAAATAATTGAGTGCTTCAAGTAGGGATCAAACACAGACACTTTGCTGCTATGAAATGACAGTATAATAAGTTATCACATACCTCAGTAAAGCTGAAGAACAGTCCAATTCCCCCACAAAGCTTAAATGCATAGTCAATTGTTTCTTTAAGATTTTTGATACATGGCTGACATTGACATTCTATAGATATGGGCATATTTTTACAGCATACTCTCTGTAAGCATATCAAGTTGAACTGTAATTTGTTTTTTTTTATTTATAAATGAAAAAAAATGTTAAAAACTATAAAAGTATATATCTATATAAATAAAATTCTTCCATCACTAGCTAACTAACAAACAATGCACAGCTAAGAATCATCGAATGCTGAAATTTATTGAAATTCCTATTGCAATAGAGAAAACCATATTAATTTTGTAGTCCATGCAAACAACAATGCAGGCTACATCTAGTCTCTTATATTAATATATATATATATATATAACTAAATAAATGAACAAATTAAATATTTCATTCCTTGAGTGGGAATGAAATCTACAACCTGTCACATTTATAGTCACATGCATGTGCCCTTGCACCACAACTGGGCTTTAGTTTAAAATATGGTATATGCAAAGAAATTCTTATTCTTCTATATGAGTAAGTTAATTTGAAAAAAAAATTTCAGGTATGATTTTTTATCTAGACATAAGAACAATATCAATTAAGGTAACCTTTTATAGTGACAAAAAAGCCCATAGATAAAACTATAACCGCAAAGACAAAGAAAGCCAGGAACAGAAAGCTAGTATGTCACATAACATACTAAAAAACTTACATCAACCAAGCTACAAGATGGATAATCAATTGTAGCATTATTTGGCATTATTCTGCTCTGGAATCCACAGCATTCAAATCTCTCTTGAACTTGCTCTTTCACATCCATATTGACTTTCTTCCAGCCCTACAATATTTGAGTAGTAGTAGTAATTAATAAAAAAACATATATTGTTGTATCCTATATATAAATAAATAAAATTTATTTATAGGAACTTAAGAGTGATACATAAATTTTAAAATTTGATAATGACTACTTTAGTTTAAAAACTGTGTTGTAATCATTAACACCCCATTCCAGAAATACTACAAAATTATCTCAAATATGGCGGGGTACATAGAGAAAAACCATGTACCTGTTGAGCCAGCATCCCTTGATGTTCCGAATTTACAGCTAAACAAGCACATGCAACTGAAAATTGCACTAAAAATAGCAGGAAAAGTATGACCATATACTGTATTTTTGTTAAGAAATATTTTATGCTTTATAAATACTATAAGAAATATCCTATTTTTACATCTGCAAATCTATCTAAAACTATTGATTATAATATAATGTTTACAACATTGTTTACTACAATAAATTTAATAAATGTTGTTATATTTATTTATTAATTGTAATGTTTCATAGTAAACATGCTGTAGAGCAAAAGTTATATGACGTGGCAACCCCACAGGCCTGAGAATTCCATAGGGTAATTTAAATTATCTCTTGCCTCTGGCCTTCCTTCAATGATGGGTGAATAGAACACATACTACGTTTGAGGGAATGGACATGCTCAATCAACATAATAATAGTGAAACCTTCCCACAAGCTCATTTTAAGGCAATCCACCTGTAGGCCAACTTTCTAAACACAATAGTGTTAACCCTGAATCATAATTTCTTTTTGTGTAAGTAGTAGCTTGCATAATGATTCATCATTATGCAAGCTACTACTCCTATTTACACTATAAATAGTTAAATATTTCTATATACTTTAAGGGGTCTTTACATGTTGGACCTGTCTCCGTGCAAACCCTCCAGCCTAAAAAAATTAACAGTATTCTCATAATTGAAAAAGGATACAAAAAACAACATCACTTGATGATGTTTAACAGCTCCAGCTAGACCCAAAAGTGATATTAATATGAGAAATACTCCACATGCTAAAATTCCTCCTACTATGGGCAGGTTGGTCACTAATGACGATGCCTGCCCGTATACCGCAACTGATATAAGGATAGAAGCTACCACCTGTCAAGGTTTAAAAAGTTTAGAACGTAAGTATGTAAGAACAAATCTAATTCATAACTAATATGAAATCATATTGTGGTACTTACAACATAAAGAATATTTAATGCAATTAAAGCATTTTTTGAACAAGTAAACCCTCCACACATCCTGAATACAAATTATTTCAAGCAATGACAACGATGTTTTGTCCTAGTACTCTACAACAAAATATAACTTAAGGATTGTATTTTTGTAATTTAATTTTCTTATTATGCGACTAACTTTTATTTTAATCAACAATCTTTAAAATGTCTATATTGAATTAGGCCTTTTACTTTTGTTTCACAATTTATATTATATATAAGTCTTATGTCACGAATGACAGTCTGAGTTCTAATTTCTATTAGACAGTAGACTGCACAGAACACATATACCCAAAGGGTACATTTTTTTTATGGAAAAGGACAAGGCAAACGAGCTTTTGGGTCACCTGATGATAAGTGATCACCACCGTCCACGACCCCGTGCAACACAAGAGGAACTACAGGTTAGTTGCCGGCCTTTAAGGTGGAGATAGACGTGCTTTTTCATAGTACCCATGTCATATCGACCTGGAAACACTGCCGTGTGTAGGCCATTCCACAGTTCCGTAACGCATGGAATGAAGTTCCTACGAAACCGCACAGTAGTGGAGTGCCACGTATCCGGGTGGTGTGGATGATATTTTACTTGGCTTGTGACGTACTGTGCGGTTAGAACTCAGAAGAGGAGATGTCTCTACTCAAAGCCCCAATGATTCGAACGACTCTATTGTATACGAGACTTTCGGTCATATCTGAATCTGACTTAAAATAAATATTATCACCACAAAATAAAGCCGAAACAGAATTTGCCTAAAGGATTGTTATAGTTTTTTGCCCAAAGAATTATTGTAGTTTTTTGGAAACCCGACGTTTCGAACACTTTGCAGTAAGTAAAAAGTCAAATAAAATATTCGTTTATTCGTCTACTACTCACTCGCCGATAAAAGACTTTTTAGAGTTATTTTATACAACGGTCTTATTGAATTGGCAAAAGCTTGTTTTTAATGATTTATTGTTTGTAAATGTCTTATTTGTATGATTATGAAAAAAGATTGTATAATGATAAAAATACCGAGATTTTAAGATAAGATCGGGATCGGAACTTACGCGGGAGAAACTGCGCTAGCAGTGTTCGCATACTTACCGCCTACCTGTATAAATGTGAAATAAATAAATATTTTTAATTGTATGCGACTGTTTTTGCGAGCATAATATAATAAATTCCCAAAAGACTTAAATTACGATTTGGCACAGGGACGCGACGGTTGTGATTTCAATTCTCCAGTTCACTCAGAGTTCCACCACTCAACACGCAATGTTCCGAAAAATTCGACAAAAACTGGGGTATCGTGTTTTAATATTAGGTTCGCTATAGCGTAAAGCTAAAAAAATAACAGTATAGGTCACAAAACTAAAATAATTCATATTTTTTCTTTAGGTACATAAATATTCGTGGTTCAAGCTGACAAAGCTGCACGGGGGTTATTTAAGTAAAAGCAAAAAGTATGTCTTAATCACATCAAAATCACTGTGCACCATTCAGCACAAATGACATTACACCTGACATAACACTAATGTCTCTTTTGTGGTATTTTAAAATTTTCAAAACAAAACCAATTTTATTTTAATGTTATTTTATTTTGATAACTACTTATACTTAAATTGTCTACTTTTCCATTTTTATTACATTAGTTACTTAGTGTTGTTTATTTCAGAGGTTTCCTCTTGAGTACTTTCATTAACCTCTTTCAATTTAAGTTCAAAAAATTGTTTTCTATGATTTAAACTTATGTGAGGCTGTCTAAAGATATAATTTTCATTACCCAATTTAGTATATTTACTTTTTCCTTCATCACCCATGAGTTCTCTTAAAGCTTTATTTCTTTGTAATAATTTCTCATAAAATATTAAGCCAGCTTCAATATAATCTGGTCCAAGTTCACACAATTTTTTGTCAATTTGCGTTTCATAATGAACTTCTGTCATATCTTTGAAAAGAAAATATGAACCCATGCCAAAAAGGCCTATGATAGAATAAAATATTCCTCTCAAAGATTGTGGTGCTGCATACAAGTTGAGTCTTCTATTTAAATATTGTGAAAAATTATAAACAAAAAACACAGCTATAAACGGGTAGGTTGATTCAAAAATAACTTTATTATTTTGAGTCATTAATATCTCTCTGCAGATTGCAAATTCTTTCACTTTATCTGACAGTATAAGAGCTTCTCCTAATTTACTGCCAATTTCTGAAGTCAAATCCAAATCTTTCTGGTTCACCTGTAATCATTGTTATAGTAATTTTAATAAAATTTTTAATTCCCTACTGTATTTTTATATATTTACATTTCATACCTGTATTTTCTGTTTTTCTACATCATCTAATGATTTGTACGTAAAATTTACAGGTATCCCAACTAGCACACCAAATCTAGAGCTAGAGCTTCCTATAAATTAAAATTGATTTATTACAAACAAAATTGTGATTGTTTCAAAATTTAAAATTTTTAGATGTATCTCATATTTTTTTTACTTTGATGCTGTATCCTGCATATACCAGAGTAGGCAGAAGGAAATTAGAGATATTTGATTCCTCATTTTCCACATTTAGTTATTGGCAATAAATTTGCATATCTAATTTATTGCCAATAAGGAGATCTTATCATCATGTCCTCTCTAATTAACCTACTTTAGAGGAAAAACATTATAAATAGATAATATTATAATAGATATTCTTACCAGCATGAAATAAGTCATAGCCGTAGACACTAAATGGCTCAATCAATTTCCTATGCATATTATTTATTTTCAAGAGATCTAAACATTTTTCATACTTCTGCCGCAAATCATTTGGTAGATCCACAGGCTTACCATTGCTGCCAAAGAAAATATTTTAGGTGAAAGCAAAATATCTAAACAATTAAATAGTCAAAATAACAAAACAAAATGACTTTACCTGTATTGTTGCACAAAGTCTTTGTATTTGCTTATAAGGAGGGTATGAGGGGTGAATCTTATTGCAGTAAGAGCAATACCGGTGCTCGTCACGACGAAAAAAGAAAATTTACGTCCTTTTTCACTCAAAAACCAAGATATAGGTTTTTTTGCTGACAACATTGCGGCAGCCTTGTAAGAATGAAGATATCGCTTACTAAACAATATTTATTATTTATATAAAAGATTATACATTTTCCAAATTATCAGATTAAGGTTAGAAACCTAAGTCATCTGTAATCTGTCATAATTATAAAATAAAAATATTGTCATATTAGGTACGCCTGAAGGGATGCCAACTTTTAAACACTAAGTAAAATAAGACAGACTAAATGAGATCATGGTAAGAGAAAGCAAGAGCAGGATATTGGCCATGTTTGGATAGAACATGATGGATAGAAGATACCAAAATTAAATCCAGGAGTAAGGGTAAACAATCTCAGATATTCTGAAATACTTTGTGTTTCAGAATATCTGAGAAATTGCTATTAATGATCTCAATTAATGTGGGAATACTAAGAAAAATGTCTGTACTACTCGATCCACTAGGAAAGATCCTAGTTTGTTTATAGTTTACAGATTATTATGTCGAAATGAAATATATCATATACATATATAAACATTGTTTTATAAAATTTTATACTTATAATGTCAATAAAAATAATATAATATTATAAAACAAAAGGCAAATACCAACCGTCTAATGCGAACAATACATATTCTTAAGTAATCTGTTTTGAGCACAACATAATAACAAGTTGACGGCTAATAAAATCAGTTCTGTCAAAACCAATATAAATAAACTTAAGAAACAATAAAAAATATAACATAATATAAAAATAATGAATTAGTTAATAATATTGTTCAAATGTACATAAATTGCACTTCCAGGAGATTTGCATCACACTCAACTCTGTAACGCAAACCGTTTGGGGCCATTTTGTGAATTAAGCCGTCCTGTATATAACATTTCCCCTCATCAAATCTTTGCCTAGCTAGCATAAATACACCATGACGGCTTTTGGTCAGAAATGCAGATATTGTGATGCCCAAACCCTTAAGACGATACGCTAACCTGATGCATATTGTGGAAAAATAGAAGATTTAAAAAATAAATATAAGTGAATTAAAACCTTTAATAGGTATTTAGGCATAGATAAGTTATATTTCCGCATAAAATGGAAGATATCTTATGCGAAATTAATAGATTACGCTTAGATTTTTTAAGTGAAGAATGGGTTCGAAGTATATTTGACTCAGAATTTTTAGAATTTGGAGAAATCCCTTGTGACTATGAAGATGTATTAGAATCTCTTGAAATCAAATCGGTATTTCGATCAATAATGACAACTATAGACGATTGGCTTAACTCTGAGAACTGTAGTGAAGAAGAAAAATCCTGGACAGTTCTGTCTCATCAAATAAAGCATCAAAATTTATTAGCTTTGCTAGCCTATTACATTGATATTGGAGGAAAAAATGTTGTATCCAGAGATCACAGGAGCAATGCACTATTAGCATCCCGTTTATACTACAAATTAATTTTAATACCGGGATATAAAGCATACCACATTTATCATTCACAACTTTTTGCACATTCTCTTCTATGCTTCAGCTATCCTAAGGGAATTTGTGATAATGAGGAATCATATTTTAATTCAAAAGATCTTGCTAGGGAAGTAAATTGTATTATTAAGGAACTTACATATTTAGTTAAAGACTTGAGAGGAATTATTAAAAACTTACACTTAATTCCAAGTGATATGAATTTTGAAGATATTTTAAGCAACTTGGTAGATATTACAGGTGGAGCAATAGTAAATAAACTTCACATAGGTATTTGGAATATTATATTTGTAAATATATATTTCTTCATATACATTAATAATTAATATATAATCTTTATTTACATAAAATAATTAATAGCCAAAAGCTTTTTTTGCTTTTAATATAGTCAAAAATGAAAATAATTTTCTTAAGTTCTGCAAACAATTATTTGTAATGATTACTTCTAACAAATACTTTTCTTAACACAGATAAAATTGAATTAGACAATCTTTCTTCTGAAATTTACAAAATGATTGATATTTTACTGTGTGATGCAAATGGGGCTCCTGATGCATCAGCTATACAAATACTCTTTAAATGCTTACTTCCCAAATTATTAGCAGTGTCTGTGGATTCTCGTCAAGCTAATGTAAGTATTATGTAATATTGGTATTGGAAACAAATATTCTGAAAGATCATAATCTTAAAGTAAAAAGTAAGTAAGTACTTCCAACTCATGAAAGAACCGACCAGTTAGAAATATTGAGGCATTGCTTATTGAGTGGCGGAACTCAACACTGCCTTTACCTTTACCTCATAACTAGAATTTAAACAATGTATTGTATATTAGTTTATAGTTTAATTAATTATTTAAATTTTAGAATATAGTTCGTGCTTCATATGTCACATATTCAGGACTACTGTTAACTAAATATTCGAAAGCAGCTTTATCAGGATATGTTGTACTTCTACAGCATTTATGTTATACCTTGGATGGTTTGGTAAGTTAGCTTAGTTAAGTTTTATTATTCTACAGTAATATATTAATTTAATTGTCAATTTTTATCCTGGAGAAGTATAGATTTTAAATTTAAAATTTGGTATAACTAAAAATTCCCTTTTTTTATTGAGGAAACATTATGAACAGTGTCTGTGTAGGAACTGGAATAAGTAAAACTTTGGTTCAAAAATATGATATAAAACTATGAGAATAAAGCATAAATGTTATCTTTTGATTTTGATATTTTGATTTCTTTTGCATAGCACTAAATGTTCTTTCTTCATTAAGATTTTAAAAAATATTGAATTTTACAGTGCATGTAGGATAAATAATATCTTTTAACAAAAATAATTCTTATAGGTTGTGATGGTGTAAGTTGTATATGTGAAGTGTAAGTATGTATATAAATAAAAAAATATTTATATATATTTGATTTTTGGTATACATAATATGTTTGTATGTTTTTGTATAAGTTACTATTCATTAAAAAAAAACGTTTTTTAATGTACAATATAGTATTGGTAAATTTTGTATTGTACCCCTATCCGCCGCCTTAAGGTTGTCTGGAAGAGATTGCTATTTAGCAATAAGGCCGCCTTTTGAACATTATATATATTGTATTTCTTAGAGTTTAGAGTTATTATTATAATTATATTGTTTGTATTTTAGGAGCGTGCAGAAGTGCGATCAGCTCGAGTGTCTCTCACAGTTGGTCTAATGAGTATGTTAACTGGAAAAACATATAAGAATTTTGTAAAATGGCTGCTTACATTGTCAGCAACCGCAAAAGTGGCTCACAGGCAAATTGCTTTGGTATTTATTGTAAACTGTATTAATTTTGTAAATTATGGTACTTGTTTAAAAAAGTTTAATATGTAACAATATTTTTCATTATATAATTTCTAGGAAATGTTGGCCAAATTACTAAACAATGATCCGGAGTTGGTCAAGCCAAATAACTGCTATGTAAATAATTCCCAACTTGAAGCCAGTGAAGGTAATATACCTATGTATTAAATAAGAATAGGATGGTACTAAATATTTGTAGACAGACTAAACTTAAAAGCTTTGGATAAAATGGTTTATTATAGAAATATAATAATAAATTTTTATTATATTTTTCTTTCAATAAAGTTATCTGATAGTAGCAGTAGCTGCTTTGGAGGGCCAATACAATGAGGAGCCAAGTCCCAGCAACACAACATCTGATGAAAGCAGCCAAGACAGTTTGGATGTAAGTATTTATATGTTTGTAATGTGAAGTGGATTATACTAAGATATGTCTTACAAGAGTGAAGTAATAAAAATTATACATACTATTATTTTTATTTCTTGATGATTTTGGTTATTTACTTGAGTGTGTAGTATGGTCAGCTCGCGGCGGCTCTACAGTTAGCTGTTAGATGGCTGAGCATATTTGATTTTAGGGTATCGTCTTACCTTTGATTATTTTTCTCATGAGTGTACAATGCGCAATGCGCAACAGTTAAGAAAGCCTGAAGTATCGTGTACTCAAAAGTGTTTTATTTATCTTTATAATATCTTTTCAACTTCATACTTCTCATCTATAGCCGGGTGGGCAGAGAAAAGATAGTTATGACCCTCCTTCCTCCGCCTTCCGTCCGAATTCGAAGTATTGGTGGTTGAACTCAACGCCTTACTTTGTATTGTTACCAGAGCGAGGAATTAAAAGAAATATACTTCCAGAGTGTAAATTGGATTCATAACTAACTAACTAACGTTTACGATGAGACGTATAAATTATTATGAAATTAAATTTGTTGTAACAGGATAACATGCAAGACGAGGAGATGGCGGGCTTATTACGTGAGCGGAGCCACACCATAGCGCACGGTGATGTGCTGCGCGCGGTGTACGAGCGCGTACATGACGTGTCCGGCACGCTGCGTATGCGCGCCCTCGCCATACTCACAGAGTGCCTGCAGTCCGACCATCCGGCTGTCATGAAAGCTGTGAAGGTAGAACTTTTTGAAATAAAAGTTTTTGATTCTTACACTACTTTTCGTTTTAAAACAGCAAGCAGCGTTGGTTAGCGTTGGTAACCCAACGCCGTGTTTTATTTTATGAGATCAGGGAGATAGTATAATTTTAAACGTAATTTTTTAAGCTGTAGTATCATCTAAGAGCAACGGTCTATAAAGATGTATCTAAAAGCGATTTTTTATTAAAAAATAAATAATAACAACGATAATTGACGTGTTTTGCTATACATTAGAAAAATAAATATCTCATTATCAGTTATTGTGAATAATATATATTATAAGAATAATTTATTAATGTCGTTCTAGATAACATCGGATAACCCAAAAAAGAATAACGTTATATTTACACTAAAGTTTTTATTATAATGTGTAGGCATTTGGAATTTGTAAATTCATTTACTACTCAGTATAATGTTAAAAATATGATTTAATATAAGTTTTTATTCTAAACAGGAGTTAAATGATAACGGCGAGGAGGTGTCTCGTCCAGCGGCCATTGCCGCTCGCTGCGCTTACGATGAACGCGCAGTGGTTCGAAAAACCGCTGTGACCTTATTACAAAGACTTATTGTCAACGGGTACAAAAGTGGGAAAACACCACTTGCTTCTGATTATGCAGTAAGATATTTTATTTTCACCTTGTAACCTTCAGTAAAAACACTCAAAATATTTAACTAATTCAAGGCCAAATTTTAAAATTTTCCGACACCCATTATGTAATAAGAAATGGGTTATCGAAAATAAATGTCAAAAATTAATTATTATAATATTAGTTTTTAATTATTAATACCTTGAAAGAAATGGCACGATAAAATAATTTAAAAGCGTTAGGTAAAAATGTATTATGCAACCGTAACCAAGTCTAATCACAGTACGGTCGACGAGTAGTGGCCACACCCTACATTTAGGTGAAAGATGCGTAGATTTGATTTTAGGCTTTATCTTCCTACTCTTTGATATTTTTTTCTCGAGTGAACTGTGCGCAAAAGTTTAGAAAAACCCACTTAAATGACACAGTTAATTGACCATACTATATTTTATATTACAGGTGCTAGTTGGTCTGTGCCGTGACGCAAGTATAGTGGTGCGAGTGGCAGCCATTAATGCCTTAGGCGAGTTAGCGGCACAGAACCCCGACCAGGCGGTACTAGATGCCTTCCTCAACGGCCCTATGCACCAGCTCTCTGATCCCGAGGCCAAGGTGCTTGACGAAAACTTTTTTAAAATATTTTTCTTATCAAACAACTTGATTGTTGTAGACTATAGAATGTGATTTATCTTACCAATTTCAAGGTTGAGGGACAACACGTGCTTTTGCAACTTTTATAAGTTGATCCAACTAATAAAAGTGACCTATTGCGTGTTATGTGGCTGAATTCAATGTCAAGTTTTGTCTCATTACCATCAATAGGAAATACAAATAATGGAAATCACACCTACAATGGTCATTGCGTTCAGATTTGTACTTTATACAGCTGCATCACAAGGCCTTGCCCTCTAAACATAAATATATTTCATATTTTTACTAGATCCAAGAACAAGTAGTGAGTCTGATAAAAAATCTACTAATGGAACGCTTCAGGCAGTATAAAGTGATAGAAGAGGAGGACCCGACGCCATGGCTTTTCCTTGCTGGCGTCACGCGTCACAAAATGAAGAGACATTTGCAAAAAGCCTGTACTTTACTTCACAAATCGTCTAATTGTATTAAGTGAGTGTTGTGGTGCCAGCATACCGATTAACTAGCTAATTTTTACTTACAGTTTTGCCTGCGTGCTCAAATTTTCATAACAAATAGATGTGTATGACATATTGTATATGTCACTCTAAAGCGTAATTCGCATTACATGTATTTTAGTATGGAGTCTGTTTTCGGGTGAGTAACGTACTGGGCGTTCACATACTAAACATGTCCCAACCTGTCGAGTTATTCGGGAGCATTAGTTGCTGCAAATATGTCGTTTAACTGGAGATACAACTTCAAAATTTGTTTTCAAATAATTTCCAAGTTTTAGTAATTACAAAAGTTTTGCTCATAGCTAAAATACTCGCTACTGCTCAAAAATTGTTCACACTGCTCCAGTGCTGTATACAAGTGAGTTGTGCCTTGCACGCACAGAACAAGACAGAAGGGAACAGAATGAAATAAAATGATTAAACCAATCTTGATTCCCGGTATTTCAGAAGAGTTTTTTTTTTCTTATATTTGAAAAACACCACTCTAAATAGTATTGGAACAAAGTCCGAACGACTTTTTTTCACCACTAAAATACTCTTATGAAGCGAACTAGGCAGGTACTGTGACTAATTCGAAACTTTTAACGTGATGTTATTACAACAGAAAATATTTCTTTTAATATAAACTTTATGTTAAAAAACACGTACTATAAGTTATTGAAGAGCCGTTAGAGGATTATATATTATATAAATAATATATTAATAATAATAACATAAATAGGGAGACTAATGTTAAGATCTTTACTTTCCTCTCAAATTGGAGATATTTTGAAAACGATGAATTCAGCACTCATCGCCCAACTTTTTCTTTTTAAAGCGAGGAATTTTAACACAAAAGCATCTCCTAATTTTCAGCTCATTTTGTTTACAACGTTAAAAATATTAAGGAATATCAGTTTAATTTAGGAAAATATTTGTTTTTATGATTTCAGTCATCGTCTCGTGGACTTAGTAAGCACGCATCTTGGAGTAGTAAATGATGAACGCGATTTGCAATGTTTGGTGCTGTTAACTTGTTTAGCCCGCGAAGTGGAATACTCAGATATAGGCTTTCTCTTGGATTACTATTACGATTTGAAAGACAAAAAGGTATTTACTTTTCTTTCTCTCTTTTCCTGACCTAAATGATCAAAAACGATTTTAGTGTTATTAATTTATTACTGAATTATAATGGAATGTCATAACAAATCAAAATTTATTTACAAACAGTTCAAAACCTTACACAATCAACGGTATTACAAATGTTTGTATTGTCATACTGTTACATTGAAGAGTTCTTTTTGTTAAGAAGAACCGACAGGGAAGTCAGTAATTCTATTTTTCAGATATAATTGAATTATTTGTGTCTATTTCTGTACCTTAAAGTCGGCAATATAATAAATAAATAGTATTATACAATATAAATAATATGTCAAAGGCTCTTTAGTCACCACTATGATGAATTCTTATAGGCTAGAGAAAAAGATGAAAATTAAGCACAAGATAGGGACAAATTAAAAACATAAGCCTAAATTATTTTTTCATTATTCTAGTCGTTCCGATATTAATCGCATATGTCAAGATTTTCAAGGAAATAAATTGAATAAAGTATTGATAGGATATATAGATAGATAGGTACAGGTGAAAGTGTATAATTTTTATCGGACAGGATCGTGATGGACGTCTGTTACTACTAACAGTGGAGCTGTTGTCGTCGTGGGAGCGCGCGCTCGCCCGCGCCGAGCGAGCCGCGTTGAGGGACCACTTAGTGGCCAAACTCGCGTCAGCTGCTGACGATGGTAAAAAATCTACCATAATATTAGCTTCACGGTGCATTTCGCACATAGCAGGGAAGGCAGAGGAAACCTGGGAACCTAGTGTTACGCTACGGCGCTCACACTTCCGTTTCCAAATTTCCGCCGACATCTGGAGGCATTGCGTGTTAAGTGGCGGAACTCAACGCCGCACTTTACCTCGTTACCAGAACGAAGTAATAAAAATATGAAATATTTCAGTCGCAGCTTCGTACCCTTGCGCTACAACGCCCAGAACAAGAATAAATAGGAACTAATTTTGAGGCCATCGTGGCGCAACATTGCTTCTGATTGTCAGTAACGATGAATTTGGACTTTTATTTATATAAGTTTTCGCTAAAACGAAGCGTTTATTTCATTCATTGCTGTTCTATAGACGGAATGTGGAAAAACTGAGCGTGTCTTAGTCCATGGTTCCCTCTGCTTATCCTGAAATATGCAGGATAAAGCTTGTAGATAAATTAAATTTATGTCTACAGTCAAAACCATCACGGTCTTGACTGTAGACTTGTTGTCTTTAATAGTGTTCTTAACGAAGCCCCCATTGAGTCCGATAACGATATTTTTCCATTGCAGGATGTAGAACCGCATGTGCATCTCTTGCCGCCCAACTCGACCCGGGGAATCTACAGTGGGCCACTGAGTTATTGCGGAAATGTGAGTTGATTTACTTGTTGATTGGATAGCGAATACGCTGATCCATTAGGAACAAATCAATCATACTTTTCCCTTCCGTTCGCTCCCATGTGAATTTGTTTGTGGTCAAACATCGTGTTTGCTACAAATAAATTTCTTTCCTTACATTTCCAATATAAGCTTTCCAGCCTTTTTAATGATTTTTTAGAAAAAAAGTACGCGTACTTACGAGTTTTTAAGATGTAGCTGAAAAGCAGCGAACCTCAAGCATTATTAGTTGTGTTAGATTGATTGTCATAATGTATATTATCGCTTCTGGATTTTTTTATAGTCATTAATTATTTTTTAAATGTTTTATAATTTTATTGGTGTGATATTGTTTGTTTAGCTGAGAGTCGCGCTCTGGCGGGAGGCGTGGCGGAGGTAGATGAATGGTTGCGGGCAGCGGACGTGTCGCTAGTAGCGCCGGCGCAGCCCTCGCCGGAGCTGCTACGCCTCTTCCTGACGGCACTCGCCAACCCACCGCCTGGTACCTATACCTAAACTACTACTAATACTAAACTAACTAAACTAACTAAACTAACTACTACTACCATATATTGCTAAATCGCTACTGTAGTATTTGTGATGATGCGTATATATTACTAAGTAATATAACTACTGTTGTATACACCACAGTAGTAAACTACAGTATAAATAGTCGGGCTTCCTGATCTTTTGCGTTTTGTTCTCTTGGGAAGATAATAATCAAAAGAAAAAAAAATCCTTAAATCAAGTCTCCATTTCAAATTATCGTAATTATGAACCTTAGTGGCTTAGACAGTGTTAGTTTAGTGAGTGCCACTACGACATTTGCGCTTCTTGACTTAGAGTGGGGCGCTCGCGAGCTTGGCCAGTGCGTGGCGGGCGCGGGCAGGTTGTGCGTGCGTGCGCGGGACGCCGCCGCCGCCCTGGCGCCGCCGCTGGCCACGCTGCTGCGGGACACCTCCGTGCCGCTGTGTGCGCGACACAACTCCCTGTTGGCGCTCACTGATATTTGCACTAGGTATATTTTTTAAATTATTTTAACTGATTATTAAAGACAAGTGGTTCATGCCTTTTCAAACTTTTTCTCCATTCAATGTTATTATAAACGGTTTCTATCCATTTCAGTTTCATTTAAATAGTTGATATGTGTTTTCCTATATATTTTTCGGGAAATTTTAAAACAATATATATTAATGTACACATAAAGTACGGCATTTTATTTTATCAAGTAATGTTTAGGGAGAAAAAGGGATACAGGAGTGCGTTTCATCATATTACACGGACATTGAAACCTCTAAACATTACGTTAGATAACATTGTAATGCTCCCTAAAATAGGCTTCAAATGAGATCCTCCACTCTACACGTAATGTCTCAAAAAAATAAGTGGAATGAAATTTCTTAATACTAGTTTAATCTTGCTGGCTTATGCGAAAAAAATTTAGGCGTTAATGATATTTCTTTTCAGATATTCATGCATAGTGGAGCCGTTAATGGAGTCGATGTGCGGTTGCCTGGAGACGCGTACGGAGGCGGCACTGCGCCGCGCGGCCGTGCGCGCACTCACACGTCTGCTTCTCGCCGGGTACTTGCGCCTGCGCACGCCCCTGTATTACCGGTACATTCATTTATATCAGTTTCCATATGATGCCGTCGTGGCGCAGGGGCACAAACGCGACAGTTGTGGGTTCAACTCCTGTTTGGGGAAATTAATTATTTAATATTTAAATTTTCTCGCTCTGTTAACAAGGCAAATCGTGGCCATGATTTCCGCCACTCAACACTCAATGCCTCGGGATTTGAAAGTGAGAAACAGAGTGTCCAAACAATACTTTTTCTCTCCCTGCTGTATGCGGGATACAGCGTAAACTTATGTGACTTACTTAGGCAATTGACCGTGATTTTTGAGTCATAAAAAAAGTCTATACCATCGTTCTACATCTCAGGAATAATGTATTCCTGAGATGTAGATGATAGAGTAGAGAGAGAGAGACAAGATGTTTTGGAATTAAAGTATTAGTGGCCATGAAACAGTTTTTATTAATTTCTGAAGAATAGTAGTTTAGTGACTGTGGAGGTTTTAGAAAAGGGCAGTTCATATATTTAAAATTACAATAATGCCTTTTTATATATAGAATTTTTTTTAGTTGCACACCAGACAAATATTTTTGACTTACAACTAAAAAACTTAAGAAAACTTATTTGGAAAACGTATAAATTTTTTAGCGGTGTGGAATTTTAACTCCCGCCCCGTAGAAACTGTCCAAGCACTATGACCACTACGCCATGAAGATGTACGTCATTGAGCAACGTTCAAATTCTTATATGCTTGTTGCAACTTATTTATATTTTTTCGTTACATTAGTTAAATTTTAATACATTTCTTAAATAATTACAAACCAGACAAGTTATATTTTATATTCTTACAAAGAAATGTAAAGCTAAAGTAAAAAAATAAATAATAATTTATTATGCTTATAGTTACTGCGCCTTGTTAGCGGACGACGACCACGACGTGCGCGAGCCCGCTGAATACTACGTGTCGTGCTGCCTCACCGTAGATACTATTTACCATCATTTTGTCGATTGTGTGTTGTATTATAACAATCCAAATACAGGTATATATTTACATTTTGTTTTTAATTTAATTTAATTTAGTGTAATTATTTTGGCTTTGAAATATTTCGTAAGGGTTCGAAGAATATGTGTATTACATAAAATTATTACATTATTATTATTGGTACCTGTTGCGATTGTACACACAAATCAATGTCAAACAGAGTGCCTTAACAATAACTAACCTCTGCATGTCCAATATGTGACAATGTAGCTAATAATATATAAATCCGAAAATATTTAATTGTAAAAAGTATTGTTATGGGCTCGTTTCTGAATTCTAGCTACAATTAAGAAAATATTTAATTTCATATTATATAAGCATATTATAATTTTCCTTTTCCTGGTCTGTTATCAAAAACTTATGACCAAAAGTGGCATTGGTTTTTGCAGGATCTATATATATATATATAAAAATGTCTGTTCGTGCGTTTGTCTGTTCGCTATAGACTCCGAACCGGCGAAGTCGATTGGCGTGGAATTTCGAGGAGTTGTTCCCTGGCTTCCCGGGATGTTTATAGGCTAGATAAATCCGGAATCCAGAAACGCATTTTCTTTTATTTTACGTTTTTGTCCGACGGGACGTTTTACTACTACCACTAAACTTCGCGCGAATGAAGTGATCGGGCTCAGCTAGTTATGAATAATATTTCTGTGAGATGATATGGGATGTAGGATATCTCAAAAGTGAATGGAAGAACCGAAGGTCTCAACATAAGTCTCTTTCTGCTTACGGAATCTATACCAATCATGAGAAAGATGTGAAATTTAAAATAATATTCTCGTACTTAAACATAACATTTTTACCTTTATGGATTATTGGTTGCAGATATTACCTTCGACGCGCGTCAATTGATCTACGACATAATGCTGCAACGCATGTCGCTAGTACAGAAACTGAACATACAATGTCGCCTCTCGCGTGAGGTGTTGCAGCACGCGGCCGACGTGTGTGACGAGCTGGCCGACAACGACGACTTGCCGACGTCGCTGCACGCCGCCTTGCTCGACACCATCACACTGCTGTGCGGCCCTCGCATGAAACTGCCTAGTGAGTAGCATATTATAAAGAATGGACGAGACCGACGACAACTTGCCGACGTCGCTGCACACCGACCCCATTATACTGCTGGGCAGCTATGGATGTGGCCGACAAAGTGTTGCCGACATTACTGCACTGGGCAAGCAGAAGGAATCTTAGGTAAAGACACTTCATTCTCCACTTTACCTCCTATTTTTAGGATGTTAATATTAGCGTTGAGTGGCAGAACTCAATGCTGCGCTTTTACAAAAACATAAACTTAACTAACCAAACTTTTCTCTGAAAAATAAAGTTTTGTTTGACTGTCATTTCTTGTACATTTCTTGAATTGGAACTTAAACAATAGAAAAATAAATATACAGTGCGGAAACACTAATGTATGTAGTAACTATTTTAGACATAAAATTATAAACAAGTGTATATAATTATATTTATTTTATAGAAAAACCAGAGAAAGGTGGTGACGACGATTTAGATGACCTTCAAGAGCGTGTCACTACAAATATCGTATCTCATGTAAGTTACATCAAAACGAGCATTATGTTTGTATCGTATTTTTTTAAATAGTAGATATGCTATGATAAATTTATATGTATATATATATATATATAAAAATATGTACAGATACTCGTACATATTAATCGAATATGAATTTTGTAGCGCTCACCAAGCTTTCGATAATGTATGCAAATAGCAACAAATAATAACTTCTCAAAACTGATTATGATGCTTAGAAAAAAATTATATCTTGGCGTTACAAAACAATAACCTAAATAGCTATGTTTTTTTATCCTAGACTTTCACGGATAAAGAAGAGGTACAATTAATAGATGTTAGATATCAGAGTTTGTTGTAAAAGTTTTTTTTATAATGTGAATTGAGCAAAACTTAGCATAAGTTTTTTTTATTCATAGTTTGAATTTCTGTTATACGTGTATATCCGGTATACATGCAATAAAATCAAGCAAAATATTTTTTGTGTAATGATAAAGAAATCAATACAAAATCTGATTTTAATATAAAAAATGAATATAAAATATTGTTTTTAAATCAAACTACACACACACACACACACAATATATAAAATCATAAGAATGTCAGACACACATGTTTATATGATAATTATAATATAATGTACAGAAAATGAAGCGCACGGTGGCCGAGGAGCTGGTGCCGGGCGTGCTGCGGCTGTACGCGCACATGCGGCGGCGCGGCGGGCAGCTAGCCGCCTACCTCGTGCGAATCGCCACCGACCTGCTCAACGACTACCAGCACGAGGTACGCCACTACTTCGATCAATACTACGTACATAAAGTCCGCGAGGTCTAAGCTGAGGTTTGCGTTTGTGTGAGTGCTCGTATATGTACGTGTGCGTTGGTACGTCATTTGCTTGGTCTAAACCGGTTTATACTGCTTTCTGACTTCGTAATATTTTATTTTTTGCTCGATTTATTAAAAGTGAAAAATAAAGATGGCAATTTCACTATACAAGAATCGATTTTTTTGTGGCCAAGCAATGAAACAAAATAAATCGTGGATACAACGCTACATGATAAAACGGAAAGATTCAAACGACATATCAGACACTTATGAGGATGGAACGGCGTACAAGAATTAATATACAGTGGAACCTCGACATACGAGTTTAATTCGTTCCGTAATCTTGCTCGTATCTCGAAGCAATTTTCCCCATTGAATTTGATTGAAATGTCATTACCCGTTCCAGCTCCCAAAACACCACCTCAGTTGTTTCTGTTAAGTGTTTTTTAATTAGAAAAATGTATTTACAAGAAGAAACATTTATATAAAATAAAAAATACATATTCAATAAAAACAATAAAAGAAAAAGTGAAGTGCTTACGGAAGCGATTAATTTTCTCACTGGACTTCGTTTTTTTCATCACGCTTTGTTCATTTTCTGCAGATCGCTTAAAAAACTGGCCAAGGAGGTTTGTTTCTTCTTCCCTTTCAGGATATTGCCGTAATACCCTGTATGTTGGGGTGCAGCGGTGGTGCGTGCGATTCCTCGTATCTCAAATCTTGCTCTCATCTCAAAGCAAAATATCGCTCGCTCGGCCGCTCTTATCTTAATACACTCTATTGCGACTATATTAGGGTACTCTTATATCCAGGTGTCACTGTATATATTTATGTAGTACTTTTTTATTTAATAATGATTTAATACTAAATAGTAATAAACTTTACAAATGCAAAGCTCAGCTTAAGCCTCACGAACTCTACATACATACATAGCTTCACACCTTGACCCTCGGCGGGTCTGCTACATGTATCTCGTGATACATATTTAAACCCAGTGTATTTAAGAGTGTTCAGTATTACATACAGTTAAATTTTTATGATATGATTCTGGATTTTCTGAACTAAGATCCTTGGATTGATTAAGTACGATATTATTGAATTTATACTGCATATTGAAAAGTTAGTTTTGTTCTGCAGAATTCATAAGAATTTTTTTGCGTTAAATAGTGAATTTATCAAGTAAGGTTATAATTTGTCTGAATTTAACTGGCTTTATTTTAGCTAGCTACGCGTTTAGTTGTTTTCATTTGAACATGCGCGCATTTCGCAGATAATACATTATAAATTATCTACAATCGGTTAATATGAAACTATATTCCAGATCGAAGAGCTAATAGAGAACGACGAAGAGCTAGTGGATCGTATCCAGCAATTCCAAGAGACCATCGGTCTGGAGACGTCGTTTGGCAATGCACGCAATCTCGTGACGTCGTCGGCGCCGCCTGAGCCCGACACGCCGCACCGAAAGCGCGTCGCGCGCATGCCTCGCGCCTCGCGCGGCAAGAGGCGTGCACTCCGGATATAACTTACTATTAATCTAAAAATAAATAATATCAAAATATTATGTACAAATATAATCGGTGCTTTTCAAATTAAATATAATTTCATTTACAATTTTATAGTTGTACTTTGCAAAATACTTGAAATAGCGAATATAAGACTCATTTCACCCTCTTCACATGAAAATCAATCTAATCTATACTTAAAAAATTATCAGTAATAATAAAAAAAATTATTACCTGAGAAATCTCGATGTAAGTGTACAAAAAAATAAGGATTTACTTAAATGGGCTGTTGTGCAACTGTGCTATTGGTTGCCAGGTTCTCACTCTCGGAAGAGATTAAATAGGAGTATATATAGGTGATGTCCTGCATGGTTGCATTAGAGCAATTGTTCTCAATCAGTGGTCCGCAGCAGCCAAACTATTCAATAAACGGGAAGTGAGGCGTTGATCACCGTGTAGTAGTATGTAGGAGTTCAGAGACGGCTCAGTGAAGACGATACCACGTAGTCAACGTTGTCAATCTAGTGTTTACTCAGTCAAACATAAATTTTGTTGAGATTTTATACATTTTGAGAGAAAGGGAAGCTTTTTTTAAAATATTATTATTGCTTTTTATGTTACAATAGACAGATTACAAAATCAATTCATGAGAATTATTGGCAGTTTTCTTAAAACGACGCCCATTCATGTGATGGTAAGTGAATTGTGCTTACAACCACTATTCCTTCGTCGTCGTTACTTAGATGGAAAATTCTGGCTTAGAATTAAATCTCGTCAGACCTATAGTGGAGGCCTAAATATAATTTCTAAGCTTGTTTCACTATTCAATACTTCTAGATATTAAGAAGAAAGCGCCCGCATTAATTTTGGTTCACAATTATTTAAAACATTTTAAAATTAATAATTCTAAAAATTTAGGTATGTTTTCATTAAATACTTGGGTAAGTAATATAGATACTCAATCTTTTATTAAATATAAGGTAAATTTCATGACTAGACCTAGAAGGCAATATAATTTTGTACATTTGAATAATTTAATTAGTCATTTCATCACCTCAGAATATAGTAACTATAATGATGGTTCTAAGGATAGGAAAGGATAGGAAGGGGGCTTCCGTTTATGACTACGAACAAAAAATAGCCATTGAATTCCAGATAGATTCTAGGCTGAGCTAAAGCTATAGCAGAAGCTCTGTCATACATTGAGTCGACCGATCATGACAGACTAAAAGTTCGCTCCAACATTTCGCCCGGTGTACCTCGACATTTCGAGGAACTCCGATAGCCTACACTATTGGACAATGTCTTGAGATTAAGATCTTTGAGAAAGAATATAGTTTTTCAATGGTTACCATCTCATGTAGGTCTGGAGGGCAATGACACCCTTTACAGTTTGTTTTTATTATACTTACATAGTGGTTCCTGCTAACAAGAATCATATAAAAGTGGTCCTTGATCATGAAAAGATTGGGAAAATTCTTTCTAATGCAGGGGGTATTAGAACCAAAGAGAAATACATTAACTGTACAATAATTTACATGAATTGAAAATTGATGTAGATATTCTAATGTCATTAAAACTTACACTACACTGTCTTTGAACTGGAGATATGCATGGATAAAGGTTACCATGCATGTACTTTATTCTATTTATATAGAATTTTTATTTTTGAAGGCCATATCAATTATAAAATTCAAAATTTCTGGCATTTACTCATATTTTTTAAGATATATTGTGGAATTCTTGTAATGCAGTCATGAGTTCAGATTCTATATGAAAACAGTATGTATCCGCAGTCTGCTTGGACAACGCTCGCCCGGTACATTGCACCATGGAACATGCCATATCTATTAAATTAAAGAAAACTGGGAACGCAGACGATGAAGGTTCTGCTGTAAATATGTTTCCTATCAAAATATTTTTTTAATTAATTATTTTAGTAATGATTTGCATTGTGTTCTAAACTTTATCTTTCAAAATAACTTAATAAAATATTAAAAATAAAATATTAAGTTATTAATATTTACTAATCCAAGTTTCTGTGTCACAAAGTTGTGGCTGTAATGCATCTTTATTAATATTTTCAACTGTTTGCTCTGGCACTAACATTTTTCAAGTTTCGGCACAAAATATTATTTAAACATACTTTTATTTTAAATTATATTATATTATGAATAAAAAAAATATAACATTTTATATTAATATACATAAGAAATTAATCATAAAACAATAAAATAAACAAAGAAAAACATATATGTATAGATGTAATCCTTAATTTACATTAAACATATTTAAAAAATATCTATCAACGTATTTGCAACACTTAATGAGACTATTTGAGAGCTAAATAAATAATTGAAACAAAAATTTAAATAAATCATTGAGAAAGTAATCATTTTATTAAAACATCATACAATAATAATAACGTGCACACGACGGTGCCTAACAATAAATATAATTTAAAAAATAATAAATTACATGTCAATACTTAACTTTAACTTACTTTCTAAGTCACTTTCCTTGTCAATAGTAATTCTACTGAATGTTTTTTTTAGTAATATGTTTATTGCCGCTTCTTCTGTAATAAAAGAAATACATTAATGTATTTAAAATATTTCAATGAAAGTTAGTATGTAATGGATATTAATTAAAATTTTTGACATTAATATCATACTCAAATAAAAAAAATTATAGATAATTGAATGTTCATATGTCCCGCTCGGCAGTGACGAACCTAGTGTCATGACATTCCGATTTAGGGAGAAACTTCAAGTCAATACCGTGAGTAGGTGTGGAACCAACAACCATCTTGTTTACATTGCAACGCTATTCCAATGCGCCATATTGGTCTTAAGTAATTGATTGTGATAAATAAAATAAATAGTTTTTTAGCAGGTTAGGTATAATTCTTGATGCATTTTTTTTTTTTTTTTTATGGGAGAGGACAAGGCAAACGAGCGTTCGGGTCACCTGATGGTAAGTGATCACCGCCGCCCACGACCCCTGAAACACCAGAGGAGCCACAGGTGCGTTGCCAGCCTTTAAGGTGGAGATGAAGGGCACCGGGGCCCGGCATTACCTAATGCGAAACGCAGTGGCAAGGGCCACTACTTCACGCCGGTTTAAGATGCCGGGGGTGGTATTAAATCCGGTCGAGTCTGCCCATGCGTGTTGCCATTACTGGCGACGTGACTCTTCCACACGTACTTTAGTCGCCTCTTACGACACCGACAGTACCAGGGTGATCCTATTCTAAGCCGGGACCACACGGTTGCGAATTGAGTGGCAGAACTAACACTACTCTTTGTTACTCAAGCGAGGAAATGAAAATATTAAATATATCAATTCCTCTAGTGAGAATTGAACCTACAGCCATCGCATTTTTTTTTTATGGAAAAGGACAAGGCAAACGAGCGCACGGGTCACCTGATGGTAAGTGATCACCGCCGCCCACGACCCCGTGCAACACCTGAGGAGCTGCAGGTGCGTTGCCGGCCTTTAAGGAGGAGGTAAACGCGCGCGATTCATTTACATTAACACGCTTGTGTCTCTTTGCCACGATGGTCTCAAATAAATTGAACTTAATAATCTTCCAAATGTTCTTACCAGTAACTTGTATAGCGAGTAATTGATGCACAATATGTCTCGCAGTAATCTTGAATAAGTCCCTATTGCTTATCTTTTTTTTCTTATAGTAAGGCATCAATAATTTAACCACTAAACTGGCGACATCCACCTTCTCCGCTTTCTTTTCTCTACTTTTGGATTCTTTGCCTTTAGAAACATCTTTTGTTTTATATTTATGTGTTGTATGCTCTTTTTTTGATATATTTGGTTCTTTCTTTATTTCTTTCCTGTGTCTTTCTGGTACATTAAGTTTTGATCTGTCTCTCTCTTTTTCTTTTGTCCCATTAGGTGATTTAGACATCACAACAGAATTATTAGCATCAAGTGTTCTATCTTTAGTAGAAATATTATCTTCAATTACTGGCTCCGGTTTAATTTCAGAGAACTGTTTTAGCTGTTGTAACACTTTATCAGCTTCTATACTCAATTGTTGTGCTTTATTAAATGACTTATCATCAACAAAATTTATTGTTTCTTTTGTATTCTGATCAAGTATCAATTTTGAAGAATCATTTAGATTATTAGCTTTTAAAGCATCTTCCTCATTACTTTTCATTTCTATGGGAGAGTCATCAGTATTTTCAGTTTCATTTGAAATATTGTGGGTGTCCAGTATAAGAGTATTTTCCGCAGCTATATCTTTAGAAGTAACTATTTTTTGTGTATTCTTTTCAATTTCTGTATCTGAATGTGTAGATTTTTTATGTCTATGTTTTTTCTTAGAATTTTTAGATTTACATTTTTCATTTGTATTATCAGAAGAGGATTTGTTAGATGTTACTTTATCTTCTGAAAGTTTACACTTTTTAATGTCTTCTGATTCTATTTCACTATCAGAAGATTCTCCAAAGAGTGCTTTAATTTTTCTTTTTGCTGTTGGTTTCGTTATTTCTTTGGTCGATTCTTCAAACTTCTTTATATGTTTAATATTCTTTTGGTCGTCACTATTAGTTTTTTTGGGTATACCCTGCAAGGTTATATTTATAACCAATGTTTTTGAATCTTTAGCTTCAGAGCTATCTTTTAAATTATCAATTTTTAAAGTGTTATCGGCATCATTTACGGACTCTTCTTGCAGTACAAATGTAGAGTCGCCATAAGAAGGACTCGAATTTTCCGCTATAACTAAACCTCCCTCATCTTCACTGTCGTCAGTTATTGGAGATTCTTGAGACGATTTTGTAGAAAAAAAGTTTTGCAACTTTGTTTGTGTTAAAGGATCTCTTTTAAATGAATTTGCTTTTCTTCTGGTTTCCTTATCAGCTTTTGAAAGAGATCGTTGCGCATTTTTATCCACACCATCTAAAGTAAATTACATATTAAATTCAAATTCAAAGTATTCTTTATTCAAATCGGCAATTATTATAAGCACTTTTGAATCGTCGAATGAATATATGTGCAAAAAGCTACCACCGGTTCGGAAGGCAGTTCTGCTGAGAAGAGCCGGCAAGAAACTCAACAGTTGCTCTATTCAAAATCAATGATACAATCTATTACATTTGCTGGCAGCTATCCTGCATTACATTCAATAGACATTAATTCCATACATGCTTATCCTCTAAATATTCTTGAACAGTGTAATAAGCTTTACTTGTTAGAATATTTTTTAAAGATATTTTAAATTTTGGAAGTGGCAAACCTAGAATACACTGCGGAATATTATTATATACACATATGCTCAGACCCATAAATGATTTATTATAATAACTTTTTGGAGGTGAAAACTTAGTGTAACAATCTTATCTTTATTTCTCTTTCCTATCGTACGGCTGTCACTATTTTTATTATGACAATGTATATTTTGTCGGACAAAGAGAATATTATAATATATAAATTGAGAAGCAAAACTTTATTATTATTTTTTATAGTGACCAAAACTATATTATTATAATAAATTGAAATCAAAACAAATACATACGTTTTTCCAGTTCCGAAGCTGTCATAAAACCGTGAGAATTTTGACGATTTTTTTCAAAATCAGCAAGTGTATCACGCTTGGGCTCAAATTTTTTCAAATCTGGATATAAATTATCTCTGCTTGACTTTATAGACGATATCTAAAATTATTTCACTTTTATTGTATATTTAAGATTTTGGTTATGTTTATTATAATTTAAGCATAAGAAAGTATACCAATTTTTTTTTTAGAAAACAAAATTGAATGTGACATGATTCATCCTTTTGGAGACCGTTCAAGCTTTACAAGGCCCATGTTCGAGTCCCACAACGTAAAAATTTTAATTAATATTTTTCCATTTTAATAGTGGAATTAACACATTTAAAATTTTAAAAGTATTTACCAATTTTGTCATAGCTCGTCTGTATAAACTTATGACGGTACTCCTTGAAAATGCGTTATATTCTAATTCTACCGCACACTCCTCGACATCACGTCGCGATAGTTCTTTGTTCGGCTCGTCAATGCCTTTTAAACTTTGAAGATTATTCCTTAAGGCATCAGTGAGCAAGGATAAATAACTTTCTCGTCCAGCTACTGTTAAACCATTAACCTGCAACAGCCATTTTTAGTTTTCAACTTACGTTTATTAAATTCGTTGAAACCAGGGATGTTATGGAACTTTGTAATCGTAACCGAAACTATCGGATATCCGAGAAAAAAATTATACGTATACGTAAACATACTCGAATCCAATATCAAGGTTTTAGATAATTTCAGATATAGGCGGGGTTCTAAACAAGACTTAATATGACGTTCGAAAATCTAGAGCCAAACAACTGTCCCTTAAAACTTACACTTACAACAATGATCTCGATAACTAACCGTAATTATGCAAATCTAACCAAAATATTACATCCGTAACGTCCCTATTCGAGACTAAGTGCGCAGGATTAAATACCTTTTTTCCAGTACTCTCTGCCGCTTTACACTTGGAATATTTTGCTGATTCTTCATCATTATTTTTAAATTTATCTTTTTCAAGGTTCTTTTTTCTGTTTGCGAATTCCTGCATTATAAGCGATTTAGTCTCAGTTGCGACGCGGCGACGTTCACTCTCACCGTCAGACTCGCCGCTACCATCACCGTAGTACGACTCTGCCTCCCTGTAACCGTCAACATATACATTATTTTAAAATTTTATATTTTAACATGCTATCTTTCTACATTCAAGATGAGCATCTTGAATTCTTAATCATTTATTTTTTTATTTTCGAATATATAAAAAAAATTCTCATTATAACATACATTATATAATAAACAAAGATTCATTATATTGACACCTTTTTAGATTCTTAGCTCTGTGGTCACAGGGCGTATTGGTCGATTTTGCTGTAAAAGCAACCAATCAGATTAAAGAGTACAGTTTTTGAGTAGTTTATAATTTCACAACTAAAATTATGGACTAACAGTTTTTATAATCTTACGGTGACATATATATCACATATCTATTTATACCGTACAGTATTGACACTACATTTCACCGAACTGCTAATGCATATAACTTTTAACACCAGTCCGTGCAGCACCTCTTCTGTCCGAAGCGTCCCTCGCCGTACAGGTCCGAGGAGTCCACGTGGGTCACGAACCCGCCGTGCCCCAGCGTGGCGCTCATGGCGCGGCGCTGGTGCTGGTCCAGTGCACGCCGCACGGAGCGCTCGTCAGCGCACACGTCGCAGCGCGCCACGCACGATGGCGCCTCCTCGCCGAAGTAGTCGGCGAATGTCTTGTGGCGGCACCTGTTAGTGACAAATGGAATGTAATACAGTGGTATTGATTATCTGACCTATTTTGTTCGTATAATCTAAACGTATTGATTCCATTATACATATTTATCCATACGTAAGTCAAAACGATGTTTACATACATATCTTTGATAATTAATAGGAATGAGACGTAAGTACGTACGTATATGTAACATAAATATGAAACTTTAAAAATTGCAAATTGTGTTATAGAATTAATATTAAAAAACACGAAGAACGCGGAAGTTGAGTGGGTGTAGATAGTAGATATACATGTTAGATAGTAGGTTCTTCTCAAGATTACAAGACGTATGTGTTGAATGGTGGACGCTCTCGCTGTCTTAGTACAGACGAGAACTAAAAGTTATTTCCATAACTCAATACAAGCATTATCTGGAAGTGAGGGCTCGATGACAACGGGTAAGTGGAATAAGTATGGAAATAATTGGCAGAGTCCACGGAAACGAAATTATATTTATTATCACGTAAAGTCAAAATGTATCATATACCTGACGTCCTCGCAGTATTTGACCATTATTTCGAAGCTTTTATACGCATTCTTGCATCGGTTCTTCTGTTCGGGTGTTTTAGCTCTGCCCATATCAGATTTTAACAAGAAGTCCACGGTATTTCTTTCACTACGACAATAGTAAATTCTACAAAACGCCGGCTTACCATCTCGTCCAGCCCTTCCAGACTCCTGAAAGATATTTTATTTAAATATCCTGTGCCAATTTTCAAGACATCGCGTGTCGAGTGATATATAACTCAATACTGCGCTTTGTCTTGTTACTAGCGCGAGGAAACGAAAATATTCATATTATCCGGAGTGGGAATAGAATCTTCAAACGTTGAAATAAAAAAATCTGCGATTATGGGTATGGTGTGTTTCTTAATTTTTGTAAACGAAAATAATATCATTTGAAAACAAATTTGTGTTGACGTCGTAATGGCGTATTGGCACCGCGCCTGAATGTAATTGTGTGGGTCCGATACGTGAGGATCAGAAGAATAATAATATGTAAATTAAAATCATTTCCTGCTCTATTTATTTAAATTTATATTTCCATTTCTTTGCTCTGGTTTTGAGGCAAAGTACGGCGTTGAGTTCCGCTACTCAATGCGCAATGCCTTCAGAATTCGGCGGAAGGTGGGGAGCGGAGTGTCTAAAAGCTAGATTCCCTCTGCCCATCTTATTTGCGGGATAAAGCGTGGAGATTTTTTTAAATAAAAAAAATATATAAATGTTTAAACATACACAAAGCTGAAATAAAATTTTAATAAACAAAAACATTATACTTGATAATAAGCAGCCACATTTTGCGGCAAACCCCAGTGTACGACGGCCCGCACAGTTGCTTTATCGACGCCCATGCCAAATGAAACTGTGGCACACACACAAGGGCGTTCCCCGTAAGACCATCGTTCTTGCACTGATATACGGTCTGAAGCCTTCAAACCTGTTATTTTTATAAACAAAGACAATTGTTAATACTAATCATATATAATTTCACATGATATCCTGCAGGGTAAGCAGATGGAATCTAATGTTTAGACATTCCATACCCTACATCATGACTTCTCAATTTTTGAGAGAGAAGAGAGTTGAGAGGTGGAACTCAATGCTATGTTTTGTCTTCTTATCTTATCAGTAAGCAAGTCCATAAACATTGTTTACATTCAGATATAGTGTTGGTTGGTGCATCACAAGTCTTATTTCTTGATATACAGTTTTTTTATCATCATCACAGTTTTACCTACCCTAAAAGAGCCAAATACAATTAAAATAAAAGAGAATTTGCCGAAAATTAAAAGTTGTTGTTAAAAGAATTACCATTTTTCGTTACAAAATAAAACGTCATTTGTTAAAAATGACGCACAGAGACAAACCTAAAGCAAAAGCGCCGCACACGCTTCATTCATAATAGATTAATATCCCAGAGCCACCAGACCTACATCATTTTAGCAAAGCTCAAATTTTGAGGATTAATAGTCTAATATGTAGTTAATTAGTTATTCTCTAACATGAAAGTGGGGACCTTTCAGAGATAGCGCCAACATAAGGTGCACGTCAAATTACATTTAATTTGAAACACTCATTTTTAAATGTGTTTTTAAAAATAATGTAAAAAATGTGTAATAAATACAAGACCCATTATTGGTAGATAATGCTTTTTGTCCTTTTTTTGACAGTATATGTAAAACTAAAAAAAAATACTAATTATACTTTATTTCTATGAAATATTTATTTAAATGTTTCTTACCTCCATGGTAGGCTAAGGAGTTTAATCCACGTTTTGTAAGCATGTTTGAAATTTCCTCTGTCTGTTCCCGAGTACGACAATACACAATAGCTGCACTTTTGTCTCTCTAAAATAATTTTTATTAATGCAAATAATTCATTGATAACCAAATGTAAAAAAATCTAAATAAATATATAAAACAAAATCTAGAGGCCGTCGAGGCGCAGTGCCACAAGGGTGCCGACCGCAAACGTGACGGTTGTGGGCTCGATTCCCACTCGAGGAAGTGAAATATTTATTTTCGTTTATATTTTCACTTTTCTTCGCTCTGGTGTCGAGGCAAAGCGCGGCGTTGAGTTCTGCCACTCATCACGCAATGCCTCCAGAATTCGGCAGAAAGTGGGGAACGGTGTGTCTTAACACCGAGGTTCCGTCTGCCTACCCTCCTGTGTGCGAGATACAACATGAAGCTAAAAAAAAAACAAACTCTAAATTGCTCTATATATTAACTTAGATAAATAAATTACACTAAATAAAACATTTACACACTACTTATATAAAA